>CAKNYM010045753.1:17838-37670 GCA_932195095.1 Andricus curvator | reverse complement strand
CTACTCTAAAATGATATAAGATTGGGAAACGGGAGCCTACTGGAGTTTCCCTGATTTCATCTTTGGTCAAGAAAGAAATCGTTCGGCTTTCCATGTTTATTTTTATCCGTGAGTAATGTTTAGTGCGAGAACTATATTTATATATTCCAGCAAGAGAAGAGCTACCGTCCAATATTGCAAAGACATCACCATCAAGTGTGGATAATACAATTTGTTCTTGGGTTGGCACAGGCGCATAACGAACACGTTCTGTGAGTACTCGAACTAGTTTATCTGCAGGAAAAGTATATTTCCGAAGCTCAAATCGCTGGCGCCGATTCTTATTGGAAGTAAGCCGAATACATTCAAATTGGTCAAATCCATATGAATGTCCCTCAAAAGAAGCAATGATCCTGGTAGGTGGAGCTATGCACCTGCTATTGGCAGGAGGAGACCTGGACCTGGCATGAAGAGGAGCCTCGACAGGAGGAAGAGACCTGGCAGGAGAATTTTGTCTCTCAGATGAAGAAGAATCCTGTCCGCCACGAGGAACACCAGGAATAGGGTCGCCATTAGGTAAGCACTCGAATTGTGAACTTATTTCTGCAAAAAGAAACAGACTATTCATTTTTGTTTGTAGGGAAAACTGTTACAAGAGTGGGCCACTTTTAAGAGTAGATCATTTTAATTTTCGGAATATGCAAAAACGTATGTTCTTCAAACATTTACCAATTTGAACTGAATAATTAGTAAGTACGATTCTCCGAGCTTTCAAACATAAGTCCTTAATTGAACATCTGTTCTTCACAAATTTGTAATTTAAAAAAAATGTGAAATTGCTTTCTGTCTACTGAGTTGCAATATCTATACTAAAAAGGTTTGAATGAAGAATATTATTAGGTTTCAAGAAAATACAGGGAAATTTGTTATCGCTTGTGGGGCACTTTTTTAAAAATTAGGACAATGATGGAGTATAGCAATTGCAATGGAATGCGGGTTACGTCTGAAAAATTTTATTTGCATAAAGCTGAAAAATGTTTTTTAAATTATATCTATATTATAATATTATAATTACCAATAGGAATAAGGATGACCACCAAGGTGAATACCAGAGTATAAACGATCCCCATCTTTTGCAATGAGGGTAAATCACGATTAATGCGTTGAAGAATCATTTAGTTAACAGGTTATCTGAAGAATATTCTGGGGTTTTATTAAAGTACATATGTATGGTATCTTAAACTTTATCTCATTTATTATATTCGTCAAGCTTGTCTTTCTGAAAAAATCATATTTATATTTCATTAAGCAGCCCAAAGAAAGAAATATGGTTACCTCGACCGAGGCTATTTTGGAAAAAAGCGATTTTTTTTAATAATTCCTCGATAAAAATCTGAGTCTTCAACCGAAATTTTTTCAACCATTTATAAAATATCGTGGACATCTTTCTAAAAGCGTCTACTGAGTTTAAAAGACAAAATAAAATTTTGTAAAGTCATGCAGATAAAAAAAATGTTTTATAATAGCCTTGTCGATGAGGATTGTACATGAAAAAGTATTTGTTTGTTAATAAAATTGATATATATATATATATATATATATTTTTTTTGTTTTTGTTTTTGGACATAGAACACATCTTTTAGTAGGTATCAGAGAGTAGCATAAACTCCTCTTTGTTAAAAAATATTTGTTTTGAAAGAATTGTGTCCCAACAAAGGAAGTGAGTTATCTCACTCTTGACGAAGCTTCAGTTCTAACGTACGTTGTCGTCATTGATGGTATTTTTGAGAAGGAAAAAGATTATTTTTCCTGGGTCTTCAAACTGGCTCTTTAAACGAACTATTGATTCTCATCACTTTTATTTTTTTATTTTAAACGCTGAAATTATAAGATTTTAATCAATACACTGAGAAAAAGGATCAAACTGGTTATAATTTTGGATTTTAAAATCTGGGCAGCTATCGATAAAAATAAACCCTTAAAATCTAGTATTTAAAAAAATTCAGGAATGCTATCCCAAATTTCAGAATCTAAGATCAGAAACGGTATAATCCATTTTTTTCAAAAGTAGCTTCAAAGTCCAAGGTTTCTCCAGGAAAATCATCGTTTTGGAATCTGGCGTTCAACTCATCGTCAAATCCAGTAAACTGTTCCTTAATTGTTTTTTCATTTATGTAATCAATAGCAAGTCATGCTCTTCAAATCTGGACTAAAGACATGAATAAATATGACGTGATTGTTTAATAATTATACAAAGTTTTTAACCGTGGAATGGAAATTTCTGCGAAGCTAAAAATATGAGGAGCGTCACTTGCGTTAATTTGTTATGCTAGTCATTCTTTTGAAAAAATAAATATTTGACCATCATAAACGAAGGTCAAAACTGATTTTTGTTGAATTTCGAACTGTAGAAGACACCATTTTCTTATTGATATTAAAAGTGTTACAATTCGCTGAAGTTGATCGTACACTATAAATATTTTTCGTATTGGCAATAATTTTTTTCCCATAAATTTCCATCCAATAGTACTGTAGTTGGGCGAAGTTTGAGCTCAACCAGAGTTCGTTTTTTTAAGTGGTGTCGCTTCAGAAATAATGGCCCGTACATACTTCTTTCTGAATTTTGAGAATCTAACATCTTTAAATTGTGATATTATTATTAAGTGTGATTAGTTTTTCATATTCAGAAAAGAATTTCTCTAAATTATTTTATTTCATTTCACGAATAAATATTTTGTATGATTTTCTTATGCGAACGGGTATCCCAATGTTTTTGGATTCGCTGTATTCAAATAAAGTAATAGAATTTCAAAATAGTTGATTCAATACGTGAATTACGAATCTTAAAATATATATTTTGTAGATATTCATTGTTTGAACAATTCATAATTGTTTTTACTATTTTTTCCAAAAGTTTCATTATTTTCATCTAATTCTTAGATTTTTTAACCAACTGCTAATTGTTGAAACAATGTTTATTAAAAAAAAAATGATTATCTTGTAATGTCGCAAATTATTGGTATTTTCTTAATATTATGGCCTAATTAATAGATGTGAACACCTATTTCTGAACGTATTCGTTATTTTTAATTGTTCTCATTTATTTGAAAATGTTCAGAAATAGGCGTTCACATTGTTTAATTTGCGATATTTTAAGGTAATACTTTTTCAAACAAATGAAAATCGTTTCAACAAGTAGCAGTATGTTAAAATATCTGAAAATTAGGAGAAAGTAATTTCACTTATTGAAAAAATAGCAAAAAAACCTTTCTCTACCTTTTCTCTCTCAAAAGTTGCATTTAAACAATTATAAATTATTAAAACAATGTATATACAACTAGTAAGAAATAGCTCACTCTTCATATTGATAAAATAGGCCAAGGCATTTATAAAATACGATGAATTCGCGATATTACAAGATATTACATTGTTTAAAAAAATTAAAATTGTTTAAAAAATATTAAGTATCTTCGAAAAAGTACAATTGAGGCTAAAATTTTGAAACTTGTTAAAAGACTAGCAAAAAAGTAAGATTTTTTAGCTTATTCCGTTGGAAAGTTGGATTTAAGCAAAAATACATTGTTTAAACAATTAGCAAACAATTTAAACCAAGAATACACTTTCAAAATTCAGTAAACAGTCTATAGCATTGTTGAAATACACTTAATTTTCGATATTCTATGGAAATAAAATGGTTAAAATAAACAAAATTTTTTTAAACAATTAAAAATTATTAATACATACATGAAATCTTGTAATTCACACTGGGACTGCGATTTACCGGGGATTTCGGTTTTGGCCTCAATTGCCTTCACGGTAAATCGGGGTTCTCAAAACGGTTCTTCTTCTTGCTTGTGGCTTCTTATAGTGCCGAACCGTAAATTGCGCAACTTCGCTGACCTTTCAAACGCCTCTCTCTTTCGTCTTCTTGTACCACCTCATCACCGAATGCAATGGTATATCAGGTTCCGGTAAATCGCGGCCCTAGTGTATTTGTTAATGAGGATTTATGTAAAAAGAATAAGAAAAAAGTAATAATTAAGGGCAATATGTCGAAATTGCCTTATTGCACTTGCATGGGGTAGTTTTTGAGACACCATGAAAGGGGCTCAGGGGGGTTGAAATTAGAAATTAATGATGGATTCTTGTCTCATGATGAGTTTTTATGAGATTATAAGAGTAATAGCCTATACTTTATTATACATTTTCATATTTCGGACGGAATTGACAAAAATGTGTTTTTTCCCATATTATTCTTATCGGAAACTTCAGGGGATAATTAATATTTAAAAGAGATCCTAGTAGACATAGGATGCACAATTAGAAAAAACATAATATTCATAGTTGGATGTGTATTTGCATTACATTATATAATTCTTCTGTTAATAACTTACATTTTTAAATATGATTTTCAAAAGTATAATCCTCTTTGACTTCTATCTCGTCAATTTATTTTTGTATGATCTTTGTGGTTATGTCTCATATAAATGCATAAAAAACATCATGTTCTAAGGAACAAGATGATATGAGAGCATAAAAATAAGCATCTCGTATCGTTATGCAAAAATAGTGGAGACAGGCTACGTCACGTTTTGAATTCCAAAATATGACCTTCTTACTGTTTCAATAGAGTTGAGAATGCTACACCATCGCGTCATTTTATTAAACATTTATATTTATCATGTTTTCCATATTCGTAACCTTTTTAAATTCTATATACAGTTCTAAGTAAATTTATTTATTTGTATGAAGCAATTAGTTACTTTCCACTATTGAATTAGGAAATATCTCGACTAATACAATAAGTAATTCTCTACTAATCTTTGGTAGCTCACTTTCCGCTAATCGAATCTGTAAAATTTCACTCGTAATTATTTAAATTTTCCTAATCTTGGTTTAGAGAGATTTCAATGTATCTTTTGCACAAGGAAAAAATCGATACAATTAAAATAACCTACTTTAGGCTCTCAATTGCATACGTATTCAAGATGATGATCATTCAAGACAAATAATTTTACAAAGTTTGCTAATTAATTGCAATTTTCTATAGAAAATAAGTCCATTGACCCATTGTAAATTTAAGAGTCTAAAAAGGACCTTGCACACATCTATGGAAAATATGGTCCTGGTCAAATTGGCTGAAACTGTGGTATAATGTAGTTTAATAATAAATATAATCAAATAAATTCCTTGGACACTGGGTCCAAAAAACGCCAGGTTTCGAGATAGGAGGGACTAAATGTCACTTTTTATGGACGCGAGAGGAGTTCCACGAAACCTTGAGGACATGGCATTACATGACACATCACATGACACAGAATGACATGACACATCACATGACATGACACATGACACATCATGATATGACATGACACATAAGATGACATGATATGACGCATGACATGACACGAGACATAAAAAAATGACAAACAACATGATAAGACATATGACATGACCTGACACGAAATGACACATGAAGTTACATGAAATGGCATGACATGACACATAGCATGATAAATGACACATGGTATGACATGATATGACACATGAAATGACATTGCACATGACATGACATGACATTCCATGTCATGTATCATGTCATATCTTGTCATTTCACTTCATGTCATGTCTCTTTTCATGTCACACATGACATGACACGTGACATGATATGTAACATGACATGGCACATAACACGACATGACATGACACATGACATGACGAATGACATGTCATATGAAACATGACATGATATGACACATGGCATGACATTACACATGGCATGAAATTACACATGGCACATGAAGTGACATGACATAATCATGTGACATGACATGATCATGTGATATGTCATGTGTCATGTCGTATGTCATGTCGTGTGTCATGTCATATATCATGTGTCATGTCATCTGTCAAATCATGTCATGTGTCACGTCAGGTCATCTCATGTGTCATGTTATGGCATGTGTCATGTTTTTTGTCATGTGATGTGTCATATCATGCCATGTCATGTAATGTGTCATTTCATGCCATGTCATCTAATGTGTCATGTCATGCCATGTCATGTGACATGTCATTTCATGTAATTTCATGTTATGTGCCATTTTATGTCATAATATATGTCATGTGTCATGTCATGTTACATATCATGTCATCTATCATATCATAGCATGACATGACATGACACATGTGCTATGTATCATGCCATGCCATTTCATGTAACGTCATGTGTCATTTCGTGTCATGTTATGTGTCACGTCACACACGACATGGTATGTAACATGACATGGCACATAACACAACATGACATGACATGACACAAGACACATAACACAAGACACATGACATGACATGGCATATGACACATGAAATTACATGACATTTCATGTCATGCCGTGTTATGTGCCATGTCATGTCATGTCATGTGTCATGTCATGTGTCATGTCATGTCATGTGTCATGTCATGTGTCATGTCATGTGTCATGTCATGTGTCATGTCATGTGTCATGTCATGTGTCATGTCATGTGTCATGTCATGTGTCATGTCATGTGTCATGTCATGTGTCATGTCATGTGTCATGTCATGTCATGTGTCATGTCATGTCATGTGTCATGTCATGTGTCATGTCATGTGTCATGTCATGTCATGTGTCATGTCATGTGTCATGTCATGTCATGTGTCATGTCATGTCATGTGTCATGTCATGTCATGTGTCATGTCATGTGTCATGTCACGTGTCATGTCATGTGTCATGTCATTTTTGGACCCAGTGTCTCAAGACTTTATTTGATCAGGATATTATAAACTGCCTTATACCACAGTATCAGCCAATTTGACCCGGACCATATTTTCCATAGATGTGTGCGGGGTCCTTTCTCATTTTCCTCAAATGTGTCCAAGCAATCAGAAGGAAATGCTTTTAAATTGAGGTAGGCTACGAAACGTTTACAATTTCAGAATATGACCTACTTATTGTTTCCATACTCTCTGGTTGTCCAACTTACGCAGAAATGACGTACATCCAAAAGCACAATGCTGCACTAAGAGTGCCTTATTACAGCATTAGCCCTGATACCGATCCGCCAAACGCTTTTAAGGGAATAGACTCAATTGTCAAAAATGAGAAGTGCTGAATGTACTGGAACTACATATTGACAATTGTTTCCGTCGCACACTCGAGTCCTGACATAGTTCTCCGAGACTTCGAGAAACGAACCATGTTCGTTATCAAATTTTCGACACCAAACTACAAGAATATCACAGCCAAGGGGAATGAAAAGAAAGAGGGGTATAAAGAACTTGTCAGGGAGTTGCGACGGGTATACCCAGAATATTCTGTTAATGTAGTCGTCCTGATCATCAGTGTTCTTGGAGGGTCCGAACTTTCAGTGATTAATAGGCTGAGAAGCATCACTGCGCGTCAACGAAATTCTAAGATATTTGAGGGAAATATGCAGAAGGTGGTTGTCCTTGGGTCTCTCCGTGTCCCATCAAGTGTACAATAGTTTGTGCAATGAGTAAAATTTGTGTTCAGGAAGTTTCTGGACAGTTAACATTTGGAATTTTATCCTACAATTTTATAACGAATATATTACAATTTTGTAATATACCAATGTCTTTCTACAAAGGAGTTTGATGCAAGAGTATAAAAATAAAAGCTAAAAAATTACCTTCAAATTAACCATATAATCAGGCACTGGACTACGAGCTATTCAAAGATGATAAAGGATCTTATTCTAAGCGCTTGTAGAATTTATTTAAATAGATCATTTAAATGAGTAATGCTCCCAATATCTAACAAACGCTCTAATGAGTAACGCTAACGAGTCGTGAATGTTTTTTCTATTTCGCTTGTCTAGCAGGTCTAGCTTAGATAATTGTAGCTTGAGGTCGGTGTTCTCCACTTCGATTGCACTAATCCTTGCTTCACCGTTTTGAATCTTTGTAGACAATTCATCAATAATATTTCTTTCTGCGACACTGATTTTCATTGATAGTTTTTCTTCGAGAGAACTTAAAAGAGCTTCAATTTATGACACAGAAGCAATTTTTGGAGCTAAGTCAGATGCAGCACAGTAATTGAAGCACACTCTTAACAATAATTCCAGAGAATTTTGTGACCGAGCGAAGAGTGAATACAAACATGACCGTCTCGCTCAACAGCTCGAGCGGAACCCCCTCACGATAAATTCCTGCGACTGTCCTAATGATAAACTTTTAACTATATCGAGACCTTAGAAGGGAGCTGCATCGACTCTACCCAAAATATTCAGTCAAAAGAATTGTCGTTTAGATTTGTGCTCTCGGAGGTGCGAAGCTATCACTGGTCCGTATCCTCAAAGCTATACCCGCGTGCCAAAAACTTGCCGAAGCTCTTACGAGATGGATGCAGAAAGATTTTATCCTTGGGTCGCTCCTGGTTCTCAAGACACACGACAGTTTCGACGGCCTGTCATTGTGATTTCGTTGTGCCCTGTGGTCAACCATCTCACGTCGTGAGAAGTGGCCATAGATGTGATTTACTGCGGTTCTACTGGGAGCCAGTGTCATTTTCATAAATGGCAGTTGCTCCCAGTGGGATCCTGCGATGGTTGTTTAACCCATGTTTTAAATATATTTACACGCCAATACTTTATTTTTTCAAATATCTTTTTGTAAGTGTTTAATTTAAGGTATACTGGTGGAATACTGCGAGAAAAGGGGTCTCCCTCTTCTGTTAGGGTGCAATGCTAACTCCCACCATACTTTGTTGGGTAGCACGGACACCAACTCAAGAGGGAAGGATCTATTGGAATATTTAATCAGTACTGATTCAGATATTCTGAACACGGGGAATACCCCGACGTTTCACAACTCGGTCAAGGAAGAAATCAGTGACATAACCCTCTGTCCAGCAGTTTTAGTAACTAAGTTTTTATAGTGCAGAGTCTCAGACGAACTCACTCTCTCAGATCACTCACAGATAGATTTTCTTTAAGATTTTAGGGTGTTGACTAGGGTAATTAATAAGTGAAGATGTTATTTAGAAATTAATCAATGCTGTTGGTTATTGGTCTATATTTTTATCGAAAAATAACCAACTGCGAGGTCTCATAGTTTAGTTTAACGTTTCGACCGTTCTTCGACCGTCTTCATCAGAAAAATAATAACGAGGACTATACATATGAAATTTCGTTTTAAAAAAAGTGTTGTGTCTATTGTTGAAAAATGTTCCAGTATGTAAAGAAAGAACGGAATGGCATGGATACATATACACAATTTTGACATCTCTTGTGTTTTTTAATGAAACTTGAATTATGTCCGTCCTGCAAACGCAGTCAAAATGAATAATTGAACTTAAAAATTTTTTATACATGGTCTAAAATTAGATTTTATATAAATTCCAAAAAGAACAGAAGGGACCGGTATTCCACTGAACTAAAGAGTGCACTCTCAGAGATGCACAGGTCAATTAGAGACTTGGACACGCTGGAGATGGCAGCCAATATCTTCACGGGGGCCATCAAATCTACTTATGAAAGAAACTGTCGACCCACAAGAGTCCGAAAGGCTAGGGAGACACACTAGTGGCACGGAAAACTCAAAGAGCTTCAGAACTTCAGACCTGCCAGCACTGGAAAAACGGATGAAATATGGTCCTCATTTACGACGATGAGGGATGAAAACAGGGTTGCAATACGTAAGGCCAAGCAAGAAAGCTGGACCAACTTTTGTACAGACATCGAGAAAAAGGCAGAGGCGGCTAGACTGGACAAGCTGCACTCTCGAAATCTATATGCTATTCTCGGCACTCTAAAATTGCCCGACGAAGGATACTCAGTGTCGGACGAGGAGACCTTGGCTCACCTGATCAAGGTACATTTCCCGGGCTTCATAAGATCTGGGGAAAAGGAGGCGACACCTTTGAGACAACCAAAGCTACCTGCGGCTCAACTTGGCCCAAAACGGCGACTAGCGCACGAGATTGTTACCTCCTCCAGGCTC
The DNA here is from genome assembly GCA_932195095.1 of Andricus curvator. Lineage (NCBI taxonomy): Eukaryota > Metazoa > Arthropoda > Insecta > Hymenoptera > Cynipidae > Andricus > Andricus curvator. The sequence continues at coordinate 27,709 of CAKNYM010045753.1, read as the reverse complement.
AGGTAGGCCCTGAAGTCTTTCAGCCCATACAAGTCTCCTAGTCCGAATGGTATATACCTGGTCTTCTTACAGAAGGCTGGAGAGATCATCATAGGGAAACGCTCGTGAGACTTGTTAGGGCTAGTCTGACAATGGAATGTGTCCCATTCCCGTCCCATCAGTCTCACATCTTTCCTACTAAAAACGGTGGTAAGACAAGTGTATAGATACATCCGCAACAAAGTCTTATTAAGGCTCATGTAGGGGGTAATATAACCTACAAAACTCACCTCAAAAAATTGATTTCGAATGCTGGCGCACCGAAAGGATGTCAGGGGGCAATTTTTTTCCCCACAGGAAGCACATATCCCTATTTGAGGGGGAAAGTCCCTCCGAAACGTCAACACTCGCGATAAATATTAAAAAATTAACAAAATAACATAGTTTTCAAACGCCGAAAAAAAGTAAACAGAAACAGTACAATCAGCGCCGCGTGGTATCTCGATCGATCACTAAATCTATTTAAAAGGACTTCTGGCGCCATATTCAAAATAGAAAAAGTATTGAAACATATGTACGAGTAATAATTCTTAATAAGTTATAATATATTATTTAAGAAACATAACAACTAAATATTATTTTAAAAAAATATAAGAAAAAAAAGAAGCAAAAATATATTCAACGCAAAATACTGACTGATAAAATAGATAAATAAAACTTTCCACATTTTCTTCTAATTCTGAGTTGATCTAATAACATTTCCTTCACACCACCCACACAGAAGAAATAATTTACATATAGCTAAAGAAGATTTGGTAAAGATTTTCCAAATTTGTAATTAGCAAAAATAAGCATTTTCCACAAAATGCAATGTTATTGTGTTTATGATTTTTTCAGAGGAACCTTAGGCTATATAATGTACACCTAACACCCCATCAAACCCACCCACGCAATAGAACTCAACTCTAGAAAGCTGGAAAGACCCGGTGAATAGTTTCCGATCTTAGTCTATGGGAATATAATCATTTCTCTAAAAAATCAAAGTTATAGCGACTTTAATTTTTTTAAAAGATCCTTGGGTTCTGGATTATCATTACAACATCCTTTCTAGAGTTGAGTTCTATTGCGTGCGTGAGTTTGATGGGGTGTTAGGTGTACATTATATAGCCTAAGGTTCCTCTGAAAAAATCATAAACACAATAACATTGCATTTTGTGGAAAATGCTTATTTTTGCTAATTACAAATTTGGAAAATCTTAACCAAATCTTCTTTAGCTATATGTAAATTATTTCTTCTGTGTGGGTGGTGTGAAGGGAATGTTATAAGATCAACTGAGAATTAGAAGAAAATGTGGAAAGTTTTATTTATCTATTTTATCAGTCAGTATTTTGCGTTGAATATATTTTTCCTTCTTTTTTTTCTTATATTTTTTTAAGATAATATTTATTTGTTATATTTTTAAACAATATATTATAACTTACTAAGAATTATTACTCCTACATATGTTTCAATGCTTTTTCTATTTTGAATATGGCGCCAGAAGTCTTTTTAAATAGATTTAGTGATCGATCGAGATACCACGCGGCGCTGATTGTATTGTTTCTGTTTACTTTTTTTCGGCGTTTCAAAACTGTGTTATTGTGTTAATTTTTTAATATTTATCGCGAATATTGACGTTTCGGAGGGACATTCCCCCTCAAATAGGGATATGTGCTTCCTGTGGGGGAAAAAATTGCCCCCTGCCATCCTTTCGGTGCGCCAGCATTCGAAATCAATTTTTTGAGGTGAGTTTTGTAGGTTAGATTACCCCCTACATGAGCCTTAAGTAGGCCACTTCATAAGGAGCAACACGCCTATAGGGCTGATCACTCGACCGAAACGGCAGTAAACCTAATCGACGGACAATTGAAGACGAAAGGCTTCGCGATTGGAAACTTCATGGACATGAAAGGAGACTTCAACTACACATCTAGAGAGGAGATCAAAGCGACCATTATTGCACACGATGTGCCAGCTACAGTCAGTATATTAACATTTATTTTTTAAGCAGGTCATTGAAAAGAAAAATTTACAAAGTGTTTCTTTGTTGTACATTAGTGAATATTTTAATATCACAGTTTTCTACATTCTCCAATGTACACAAATGTTGATTGATACTTTTTGAAGTATAACAATATATTAACATTATGCACAAAGTAGAAAGGTAAGTTATAGAAATGAAAGATAATTACAAAATTGAAATCCCAATTAGAGTGTGACGTCACTAGAGGAGAGATCGACATACGGCTCTACCCCTACTCCGGCTCTTCCTAATTTAGAATGATCTAAACACATACCTTTACTTTAAACGTGAATCATAGAGGTTTCTCAAGGTATAATAATTATACAAGTGCGCGACCTTAACTTATACTTAAACGATTATGTGATAACAAATGAAAATGTGCATGTCACCAAGCATCAAAATTATCAATATACGTGATTAATGCTCGGGTAGGGGAAAACACAAATATCTCAGAACAGTATATATACACGACACATCAGAATATTCATTAAATACGTTGTTTTCAAAATTCTGCGTTAATCAGTTTTTCATACATTTAAAAAAAATGAGGTTCCTGTGTACTCTGGTCCTAACCTTGGACGTTATTCTTAATTCTGTTGGTAAGTAAAAAAAAAATTATTATAATTTTGTATAGTAAGTAGGTTGGAACCTTTATTATACAATCATAATTGTAAAATACTATGTGAACTATGTGACAATAAATTTTTTGTTCAAGACTCGAAATTTTGAAAGTTTTCTACATTTTCAAGAAAAAAATCTCCTAGGGAGAAAAATTTTTTTTTCGAGATTTGCAGGGTATTTAAATCGGGTTTTGAAATAATCACCTTGTAAAATTCGGTCACCTTTTTCTCCAAAAACGATTTCGAATTTTTATTGTTATTTTAAAGTAAGGTAAAATAGATTAGATATGTAAATATTTGTTTATGTCCTTCAAAGTAATCACTCGTACATACGTTATATTGGTGGAAGTGACGTCAACTATTCACAAGTTTCACAATAAAAAAAATCAGATATATTTTAGAATTTCTTGGCAATCTTTGATTTCACAATTTATGTGGACCCTCAAGCATAATAATTCACAGCCAAATAAGATACTCGCGTTTTTTTTTATTTGGCGGCTATCATTGCCGTGAATCTTAATAATACGTTGTTAAGATTACAAATTCAACAATCTTTTTGTCTTTTTACAGAAATATCATCAGGTATGCCGCCCATAACAAGGGACTTTTTGGCAAATTTTGGGAAGAGTAACGATTATGCGAATCATCAAGGTAACCCTGGTACAACATTTTAGACTCGGCCATTAATAATCTCTTGAACTATAAAATATTCGACAAGCATGGAACCTTGTTTCTGATGTTTTGAAGAAAAATTTTCGAAGAAGTATACCATAACGGAAGTTATTTTTTTATTAGGCACATTTTTTCCAGGTTCTTTCCCTTCTCAATCATCGTTCCATTAGATATTTCTGTAGAATAAAAAAAATAATTTTAATTATTTTAGTAAGCGTCTACTAATAATTAATTTCTTACATTTCTTATAATTTTTCCCCGAATTAGGACATTCTTAAAAAAATCGTTTGTAGAAAACTATTATAGGATAACCAGCATTGCAATAAATTATGCAACAAAATATTGAAGAAATTAATTGAAAAAGTAGATAAGCTACAAAGGAACAGTTTATTCCAGACCACACATAATTCTGCACTATTAAACTTTACGCAGCAAATATCTAAAAACACCCTTGATATCATTAAAGTTGCTTGAAATTTCATTGAAATCTTGAAAATCCTTCAGGATCTCTTAAAAATTCTTGATACCTTTGGAAATATTTTTTAATTCATTAAAGTCTTTGAAATCTGTTAAAATTCTTAGAAATCCGGCGAAATGATTCAAATTCCCTCAAATCATTGGAATACTTGGAGAACCTATAAAATCCCTCACATCTTCTGAAATTCTTTGAAATTCCTTGAAACCACTTAAATTCCTGCAAAATGCTCTGTCATCGTTTGGATGTATTTGGAACCGTTTACAATAACTTAAAGTCTTTCGAATCCTTTGAAATGTTTAAAATTCTTTGAGATTCAAAAACTCCTTTAAATCTTGTGAAATTCTTTGTAATACTTCAAGACCCCTTGAGATCTTTGGAATCACTGGTAATTTAATTTAATTTAATTTATTTTCTAAATTTCCTACAATATTTTTTCGTGAAAAAAAACGAAGTTTCAAGTAGAAAAAAAGCCGCGTCCGCAGGTTCAAGGAAATTCGATACAAAAAATTTCGTCGGTGATCCGAGCAAAACTGGAATGTGCGGCTAAGCTCGACGCAATTCAGATCCCTAAGTATTAATATTTCTTTGACTAAAAATTTTCAGTGTACCGTGATATCGTGTTTCTCATTTTTCTATATCCAATTTCAAGTCTACTTTAAGGAGATGCACACGATTATATATGATTGCAAAATTTCAAAAAAAAGCATTCAACATTCCATCATTTTTTATTATTGAACAATTAATACTAAAGAATCTTCAATTGAAAATATTCGAAATTTAATTTAGAATTGAAATTCTTTTCTGATTAATAATATCAAGCAAATGAATCCCGATAATAATATACAATTAAAAATATTGAATGGAAATTTATGGAACAAAAATTGTTGCCAATAAGAAAAATATTTATAGTCTACAATCGACTTCCGCGACATGTAACATTTTTAATATCAATAAGAACACATTGTGTCTTCTACAGTTCGAAATTTAACAAAAATCAGTTTTGAACTTCATTTATGATGGTCAAATATTTTTTTTTTTAAAGAATGACTAGGATAACAAATTAACGCAAGTGACGCATCTCATAATTTTAGCTCAGCAGAAATTTCCATTCCACGGTTAAAAACTTTGTATAATTATCAAACAATCACGTCATATTTATTCGTGTCTTTAGTTCAGATTTAAAGAGTATGATTTGCTATTAATTGCATGAATGAAGAAAAAAAATTAAGGAACAATTTACTGGATTCGGCAAATAAGTTGAACGCAAGATTTCGAAACGATGAGTTTGCTGGAAAAACCTTGGACTTTAAAGCTACGTTTGAGAAGTATGCATTATACCGTTTATGATCTTGGATTTTGAAATTCGGGATACAAATCTTTAGATATTAAGCCGTATAATATAGATATTGATTTTGAAAATCCTGGATTATACAACTTAATATATAGATTTTGAGGATTAATATTTATAGATTGCTGTCCCAAATTTTAAAATACAAGATCCTAAACAGGGTAATCCATTTTTCTCATTGAATTTATTAAAATTTTATCATTTCAGCGATTAAAATAAAAAATTAAAGTGATAAGAATCAACAACTCGTTCAGAGACCTGGGTTTTTAAATATAATATTCTTCTATGTTTCCAATTTTTTCATAAAGAATTATCTTTTTCTTTTTTAAAAATACCATCAATAACGACAACTACCTTAAAACTGAAACTTCGTCAAAAGTGACATAGCTCACTTCCTTTGTTGGGGCATAATTCTTCAAAAATTAATATTTTTTAACAAAGCTGAGTTTATGTTACTGTATTAACAATTTTATTGACAAACAAATACTTTTTCACATAATATCCTCATCCAAGAGACTATTATGAGATAGTTTTTATAACTACAAGACACCATAAAAATTTATTCTTATCCTTGCAGAGTCAAGTTTACGGTTTGAGTGGTTACCTAATAGCGACCCTATTTCTGGTATTCCTCGTGGCACACAGGATTCTTCTTCTTCTAGCAGACAACATTCTCCTGCCAGGTCTCATTCTCCTGCCAGGTATCATTCTCTTTCCAGGTCTCTTTCTCCTGTCGAACCTCCTCTTCGTGTCAGGTCCAGGTCTCCTCCTGCCAATGCCAGGTGCATAGCTCCACCTACCAGGCTGATTGGTACTTCTGACGGACATTCATATGGTTTTGACCAACTTGCATTTATTCGGCTTAGTCCGTATAGAAATCGGCAGCGGCAATTCGAACTTCGAAGATACACTTTCCCTGCGGATAAGAAACTTCGAATACGCGCAGGACGGAGTGTCTTTTTGCCCGTGCCAACCGAAGAAAAAATTGTTTTATCATCACTTGATGGAGATGCCTTTGCAATATTGGACAGTAGTTGTAATTTTCTCGCTGGACTATATAAATATAGTTCTCGGATTGGAAATAAAGCACGGGCAAAAATAAACATGAAAAGCGGCACGATTACTCCATTGACCACAGATGAAATCAAGGAAACTCCAGTGGGCTCCAATTCCCCAATCTTACATACGTTTAGAGTAGAGCATGTAATCCACAATTTTTCACATCATAAATTAAATTACAAAAAAGTGTAAAGCTAAAATATAAAATTGTTTGTGATCCAAAGTCGTCTGAAAGTGTTACAAGTAACTGCCATTTGGTGATTACGAATTCTCTTTTGTTACAACTCCTTCGGCTTTAATGAATTCATATTACGTATCACGTGCTTTGCACTCGATTAAAAATTATCCTAAATGCGAACTTTTCTGTATTACGTTCAACTCTATCATATTAAATGTATATTGTATCAGTTTCTGTACATCGGTCCGGGATTGCTTATTCAGATATTGCAAAATAAAGAACAAATTTTATTCTTCATGATTACTTTAATATTTGTTCCTTATTTGGCATTAATCTTTATTCGCAGCTACCCTAAAAAATGTATCATTACAATAAATGTATATCATTACAATTCACAATGTGCATTGATATTGAAACAGTCGTATTTTCATTGTCTTGTTTTCATAATTAAAAAAAAGTGCGCGTCCATTGATGTAATAATTTATGACTGATTCGTCCATATTTTTTGGTGAATGACATTTGAATTTTCATTTTTCAGGAAAAAAATTCTTTCTTTTCTCCGAGGCACGACCACAGGGCAGACTATCATAAAATATACTCTTTACATTAGTTCTATAATAGGAAAAAACAATGTTGTCAATTTTAAACTTAAAAAAAATTTCAACGGATTTCGAAAAAATACGAGAGATTCTAGCAAAATCAGAGAGGTAGATAGAAGGTAGAAAAAAGGTAGAAAGATAAATACCATAGTCCGAGAAATCTTGCGAATCTTTACTCAGAGGGGGAGGGGGTACAAAGAATTTCTTACGTAAATTTCCTCTTTCTAATTTTTTTTTTAAATATGCCTAATGAAACCTGTTTACTGTTTTGCCTGTTGAAATTATTTTTTATGCTATTATACGAACTAAATAATTATTTGTTTTATTTATTTTTTATCATTTAATATATCCATGAAAATCCTTTAAGTTTCTTAAAAATGATCCCTTATAAACCTTTGACATTCGTGGAAATACCCTAAAATCTATAAAAATCTATTCAAATCCTTTGGATTCCGTTAAACTTTTTGAAATCTTACGAAATCCCCTAAAATCCGTAGATATAGTTTGGAGTCTGTTGATATTCCGTAAGAAAATGCACATTTTGATCATTTTTTCACGAATAGGCCTAGCTTTTGCGAAATTAACTAGGAATGTCTTTCCAGGGACTCCTTGCTATCCTAATTTATCATAGTGACAAAAATGTTTAATCATACAAACAATTTTTATCAACAAATGCATATTTTCTCCATTTTTTCATGAATATGTTTAATTTTTTGCGGAATCAACACGAGATGTTTCATGAAAGACTCCTTGTTGTCATATTTTTCATAGTTATATAAGCTATTAATTCTTTAAATAAAAATTGAGCCTATTAAATAAAAAAATAGTCAAAATGAGCGTTTGTTTATAAAAAATTGTGTATATAATTAACAGTTTTTATCACTATGAAAAATATGATAGCAAGGAGTCCCTGAAAAGACATTTCGTTCGTAGACAATTTGTTACAAACAAACTAATCGTTAAGTCATTAGTTAATAATTTCAAACTTCATAGGTATGGCTTTCAAACTTTTGTAATTAATTATAAACAAACTGAGCGTGTGAACAGATAACCAAAAACACCTTTCGATGCTTAGTTTTTTTTTTAAATTAATTTAAAAAGTTTGAAATTCATAGCTATTAAGATTGAAATTATTAACAGACGATTCAATTCTTTGAATTTGGTTAAAAGAAGGCGCACCTAAATATTTCATATACGAATCCAAAGGTGCTTATGGTTTTTTGATCAAACGCTTAGTTTGTTTATAACAATTGCAAAACATAAAAAATTAATGCAATTGTTTTTAAATTGTTTTTAAAAAGCGTTTCTTCATAATTTAATCAATGTTTTCATTCGTAGAAACAAATTAAGTAAATTATTCTAAACTCTCTAATAATATGTATTTGTGACTTTGTGGATAAAATAATTTTTAGAGGTCGCTAGGGCTATTTAAAAAATTTAATTATTCCTTCAAACTTGGAGAAAGAATGGTCGGAAATGTAATCAATAGTGGTTTATTTGTTTTATTAGGAGCACAATTTTTGATAATGTAACTTTCAAAATATTTAAAACTGTATTATTTAGAAAACTAAACTTCTTAAATTTAACCAAATCTTAAAGTGATACCCCCTGAATTTCTTCCTTTGCAAAAAAAAGTTCCAACCTATTTTTTCTATTTTCTTTAAAATAATTTTTTAAGATTGCTGAAAGCCTTTGGAAAATATAATAATTTTTTTTTTAAATCCCCCCAAAAAAATGTATCGAAAATTTAAGGAATCACGATCAATTTTATTAAATATAAGCAGAACTTCTGGTGATATAACTTTAAAAATATTTAAAACTGTAATATTTGGAAAATTTAACTTCATCAGATTAAAGTGTTTAAACAAATCTTAAGGTGATACAATGAGAAAAAGAAAAAAATGTTTTCTTCTTTTTCCGGTAAATAATTGTTTAGAGTTTGCTGAAGATCATTAAAAATTGGAAATTTCCTTTAAAACGTCGAAAAATAATTTCAGTGAAAAAGGAAAAATTACTTATCAAATTTTTGTTACTGGGATACAATTGTTAATGGCACAATTTTCAAAATATGTCAAATTGCAATTTTCGTTTTAGGTCATAAAAGAATTGAATTAAATTATAATTAATAAAGTAACCCTACGGATTATCATTTATAATGGAAACTGAATTTATGATATCACATTATGATATTAATTTTTCTTTGAAAAAGGAATAATTTAAGGGGTATCACCTTCAAATTTGTTTTGATTGAAGAAGTTGAGTTTTCTAAATGTTACAGTTTTAGATATTTCTGAAACTATATCACCAAAAATTGTGGGCATATTAAAACAAATAAATGGCTCTTTACCATGGTTGTATAACAAATATGTAATATCGTCGTAACTTTCTTCTACGTTAGGATAATTTGATCAACTTATGAAATTAAGAAATTAGAATCGTTCGAAATTATTATTAATAATTAATACATCAATAATATATCATACTTTTCTTAGGGGTCATGCACATAATACGTCATACGTTTTTCCTTTGTTTAAATAAAGAAGTGAACAAAATTACCTTGAAGCCAAAAGGGACACAACGATATAAACAAAAGAAAAACGTACTATGACTTATTAATACAAAGACTAATCAGACAAATAAAATTTTGCATTCGAAATGATAATTTTTCTAGCTGGAAAAGGGAAAGGAAAAGTTCCGTCTTACCCTATCCCTACCCCAGCTTTATGATTTCTTTACAAAAATGGTCAGAATCATTCTATTTGAAAATTTATGATCAAAAAGTCTTTTATATTCATGCGTCAACTTTGAATTATGTCGATGAAAAAAGTTTTTGTATTTGAAACAGATGATTCAAATATTATAAATGAGCATGGAT
>CAKNYM010045753.1:0-17828 GCA_932195095.1 Andricus curvator | reverse complement strand
TGAAGAAAAAAGTTTTACTTTAAAAAATCGTATTTTTAAATATTGTGAATTACCATAGCTTCCTTACTCTTCAATAAAATGTATCAATATTATAGGTTAACCGATTTTTCTTGAATCAACACATCTTTTCTGTTCCTGCATCAACTTTGAATTATGTTCATGAAAAAAGTTTTACTATAAAAAACCAATTTTCAAAATATATAAATTACCATAACTTCCCAACTCTTTAGTAAAATGTATAAATATTATAGGTCAAACGATTCGTCTCGAACCAAGGCATCTTTTATATTCTTGCATCAACTTTGAATTATGTTATTGAAAATGTTTTACTATAAAAAACTGTGTTTTTAAATAATATGCATTACCATATCTTCCTTTCTCTTCAATAAAATGTATCAATATTGTAGATCAATCAAATCGTCTTGAATCAACACAACTTTTCTATTCTCGCATCAACTTTAAATTATGCGAATGAGAAAATTTTTACTGTAAAAATCGATTTTAAATATAATATAAATGACGATAACTTTCTTACTCTTCAATAAAATGTATTAATATTTAGGTGAATCGATTCGTCTTGAACCAATGAATCTTTTATGTCCTGGTATCAAGTTTGAATTATGTTAATGACAAAAGTTTTACTATAAAAAACCGTGTTTTCAAATATTATGCATTACCATATAACTTCCTTACTCTTCAATAAAGTGTATTAATATTATAGATCACTCGATTTTCCTCGAATCAATGAATCTTTTCCGTTCTTGCATCAATTTTTAATTATGTTAGTGAAAAAAGTTTTACTATAAAAAATCGTGTTTTCAAATATTATGCATAACCATAGCTTCCTTACTGTGCAATAAAATGTTTCAATATTATATGTCGATCGATTCGTCTCGCATCAACAAATCTTTTCTATTCTCACGTCAATTTTAAATTATGAGAATGATATTTGTACTATAAAAATATTTTTTTAATATAATATAAATGACCATAACTTTCTTACTCTTTAATGAAATGTTGTGATATTATAGGTCAATCGATTCGTCTCGACCCAAGGAATCTTTTATATTTTTGCATCAACTTTAAATTATGTTAATGAAAAAAGTTTTCCTATGAAAAACCGATTTTTAAAATATTATGCATTACAATAGCTTCCTTAATTTTCAATTAAATGTATCAATATTATAAGTCAATCAATTCGTCTCGAATCAACAGATATTTCTGTTCTCGCATCAACTTTAATTATAAGAACGAAAAAAATTTTTCTATAAAAAACGATTTAAATATAATATAAATGACGATAACTTCCTGACTATTCAATAAAATGTGTTAATATTTAGGTGAATCGATTCATCTCGAACCAAGGAATCTTTTATATTCTTGCATCAACTTTGAATTATGATAATGAAACAAGTTTTACTATAAAAAAACCGATTTTTTAAATGTTATTGAGTTGTAAAAAAAATGCAATAAAGATTTTTAGAATTCTTTTGGTCAGTTTCAAGATATTAGTGGTGACAATAAGCCTGGCAAATTTCATCAATTTATCTGCAACCGTTTTTAAGTTATAGTGTTCACAAAAAAGTATGACATCCACACATACACACACTTGCGCATACACACGCATTCGCACACACGCCCACACACACATCCGGACAATTGCTTAGAACATTGTATTAGACATTTTTAAATTGAGGAAGGTTTAATTAAATGAGTTTAAAAATGTTGGAAAATGTTACCATTGCAAAGCTTCCTCTATGAGGAAGCAAAAACAATTATTTCCGCCACAAGAAATGAACTGTGAAACCAAACAAATTTTCAACAAAATACATGAATTTTCAAACAAATTGTTAAATTTTCAGTTAAAAACGATCAATTTTCAATGAAAAATGAAAAAGCTTAATTTTCAGTAAAAAGAATTAATTTTTAATACAAAAGAAATATTTTTTAAAGCAAAGATTTTTCAGTCAAGAAAGAAAAAAGTTTATCCAAATTTCAAGCTGAAACACGAATTTTCTTTCAAAACAGTTGAATTTTTCACCCAAAAATGTGCATTTTCAAGAAAAAAGTTAATTTTTGACCAAAATGCTTCAAAAAAGTATTTACCAAAAAAGTATAGTTAATTTATAACTAAAAGAGAGGCAATTCTAAACTAAGAAGATTAGTGTTCACCAAAAAAGGTCAATTTTCAACGAAAAAGATCAATTGTTAACAAAAGCTGGAAAACTTACATTTTCGTTTCAAAAAAATAATTTCAGACCAACAAAAAACAAACTTTTAACAAAATAATTTAATTTTCAATCAATGAGGTTATTATGTACCCTGCTTATAGATGATATAATAACTACATGGTATAGTAAAGTGTTTCTGTAATATATATATATATATATATATATATAGACTTCATAGACTTATCATCTGTCTGTTGGAAAGCTTGAAGGTACATCCACACATAGTGAGATGCATAGAGAGATTGATGCCTCTTTGGAAAACTAGATTTACTATCTCGTCTAGAAATTATCGTGTGACAACGAACAACGTCACCTTCCAGAGAGGCGTCTTTCAAGGTGATACCATGAGCCCTTTGCTTTTTTGCATCACACTTTTGCCTCTATCTCTCGCACTACGAAATTCTCCTGGATACCTCTGTGGCAACACTAATCAGCGCGAGCATAAGGTCACTCATGTATTTTATATGGATGACCTGAAGATCTATGCCTCTGGTAGAAGCAAACTTCAAACTGCTATAAATATTGTCAAGAACCACACAGGAGAGATTGGGATGGACTTTGGCTTGGACAAGTGTGCCAAAATTTATCTGAAGAAAGGAAAGATTACTGGCGTTCCCAAGGACCCTGAGCTTGTGGATATAAGTGTTATCAGAGATCTTAATACTGGAGAGACCTATACATACCTGGGCGTGCCTCAAAACCGCATTCAGGACGTAACATCAGTGAAGGAGTCTCTCCGAAGCAGATACAAGCTTCTTCTTGGACACATTTGGTCTTCCAATCTGTCGGCGTTGAACAAAGTATCTGCGACTAACATGCTTGCCGTCCCGGTTCTACTCTACTCGTTTGGGGTAGTTCAATGGACGAAGAACGAGCTTAAGGCCCTTGATGTCATTACACGTAAGGTCATGCATATGCATAAAAGCTTGCATATCAATTCGTCAGTTCCGCGATTATATATTTCACGCCGTCAAGGTGGACGCGGACTTCTGAATCTCCAGTGTCTTCATAACCGGATTGTTCTAAGTACAGCTTACATCGTTGCGAATGGCAGAGATCCTCTCCTAAAGATGGTCAGGAACCACGAGATGATTGGCGAAGGAGCGTTTCTTTACAAAGCCGCGGAGCAAGCGGCCGAGACCCTTGGCCTGAATTTTAACATCAGAAGTGAGGAAAGTGCATTACTTCATCTAGATGCTTCACTTCTAAAAACCAAAGTGAAGAGAGCAGAGGTTGCAAATTTTCACCAAGAGCTACTCGACAAGAAAATGCACGGAAACTTTCACAGAAATGTAGAAAAACAGTCCTTGTCGAAGGAGCAAACTTTTGCTTTCCTCAAATCATCAGGGCTTAATTCAGGTACAGAGGATTTTATTTTCGCATGCCAGGACGGTGTCATTTCCACCTTAGCATACCGTGAGCGCATTTTATGTCAAGAAGTTCCCAGTGATAGGTGCAGAGCGTGTCATGCACACGCTGAGTACCTAGAACACATACTATCAGGGTGTCCAACCCACGCGGGAACGACGTATATCTATAGACATAATGCGGCCCTAAGAGTGCTTTATTACCATCTTTGTCGCTCTTACGGTGTTGACCGCGACCCTGCCCTGCCGAACGCTCCAAAAGAGATAGAGTCGATTGTCCGAAACGAGAAGTGCCAAATTTTCTGGAACTACGATTTTCGGGCAGCAGTCTCCGTTGCGCACTCGAGGCCTGACATTGTTCTCCAAGACTTCGAGAAACGAACTATATTCGTGATCGAATTCTCGGGTCCGTCCGAATACAACATCACTGCAAAGGAGAAAGAAAAAGAGGAGAGGTATCAAGACCTTAAAAGAGAGCTACAACGACTGTACCCAAAATATTCGGTACAAGTAATTGTCCTTGTGATGGGTGCTCTCGGAGGTGCGAAACTATCACTGGTTCGTAACCTTAAAGCAATACCCACATGCCAAAAATATGCCAAGGCACTTGCGAGATGGATGCAGAAAGCTGTCATCGTTGGGTCGCTTCGTGTCCTCAAGACACACGAGGGTTTCGCCGGCCTGTCGTTGTGATTTTGTCGTTGCCTATGACCACCCACCTCACGGTTGTGAGACGTGGCCATAGGTGTGATTTACCGCGGTGCTACTGGGGCTATTGACATTTTGTCGGATGGCAGTTGCTCTTAGTGGGACCCTGCGGTGGTTGTTTAACTTTTTTTTCAAATTATATATAACCATATGAAGTGTTTGGTAATATTGGTGATCCTGACCCACATAGCATAACAAGGTGAACCTTCCACAAAAAAATAATATTTTTAACAAAGCAGTAACAGTTCATCGCTTTTCATCCGTAAAAGGTGAAATTTCTAATAAAACAGATTCATTTTTCACCAAAAAGACAAATTAAAAAAAAAATTGGGTAAAACTGCATAAGAGATCGATCACCTTCGATTTTGTTTAAACTCACATATTTTATGTATTTTTGTATGCTGAAACCGAATCTGGTCGAAAAAAGTGTCGCTCTATTACCGTTTTCGATATATCGTGCTTTTCACTCTCGAAAATATCAATTTTCTTCTATGTTTTTGAAAATACACTGATTTACGACCGGTATGCACTGTTAACCCCTTCCCAACGGTTTTGGGGGCGTATGATTTTGGGTGGGGGGGGGGGGGGGCTTCTGGAAAAGTTGGAAAAGTTTTCGGGGTGCCTTCGAATTCGAAAAGATTTAGATTGGGGGGCATTTACGACTCGTCTACCCCGGACCCCTTTTCCAACTTTTTCACAAGACCCCCTACACCATACACCCCCCCCCCCCCTACAAAAACTGTTAGCAAGGAATCGGGGGTGCCAGCGAGTCGTAAATGCCCCCCGAGTCGAGATCGTTTCTAATTCGAAGGCACCTCGACCTCTTTTCTAATTTTTACATAGCCCCCCCCCCTTTGCCACCCAGACAACATCGTTGTAAAAGGGTCGGGGGTGCTTACGAGTCATAAATGCCCCCCAGTCAGAATCGCTTCAAATTCGAAGGCACTGCGATACACATCAGTGTATTTCCAAAAACATGGAAGATCAATATATTCGCGAATGAGAAGCTTGACATCTCGAAAACGGTAAGAGAGCGACACATTTTCAGACAGATTCGTGTTCAGCATGAAAAAATATATGAAACATGTGAGCTTAAACAAAATCGAAGGTGATCGACCTTTTATGCAGTTACACCAAAAATTGTTGAATTATCAACCGAGAAAGATTTTTAACTACAAATATCATGGTCTGGAGGAAGCAGCCGCAGAAAATAGTAATAGAAATACAAGGCAAGTAAATCACTAAGAAGAATATTATGTCAGTATGACCGCAAATTTTCATTTTCAAAATTCCATAATTCTGAAAACCAAAACTTGAATGGAAATATATAAAGTTCATTCATGTTTTTTTCTCACGAGTATAAAGTTTAGCATCTGGTCTACGTCACTCATTTATAATATTTGTCAAAGAGATATTTTAACCCATGTACTCTTTTTACACTATTGTATTCTCTGTGTTTTTTCAATTTACAATATATTGTAAACACATACCTTTACTTTGAAGCTGAATTATTTGAGTTTGACAAGGAAAAAAGTTATACACGTGCGAGAGCTTAACTTATACTGAAAAGATTATGTGATAATAAATAAAACTTTCCACGTCACCAAGCGTCAAAATTATCCATATACGCGATTTAAGCTCGGAAAGGGAAAATACAAATATCTCAGAACAGTATATATACACGAAACATCAGACCGTTCATTAGTTACGTTTTTTTCAAAATTCGGCGTCAATAAGTTTTTGCTAAATTAAAAAAATGAGGTTTCTTTATACCCTAGTATTAACCTTGGACGTTATTCTTAATTCTATTGGTAAGTAAAGAATAAATAATTATAATTTTTTATATTAAGTAGGTCGGAACATCTATTGTACAATCATGAATGTAAAATACTATAAAAACTCTGGGACAATAAATGGTTACTATTAATATTATTTTTTTGCTACCTAACTATCAGAAAGATTTTCAGATTTCAAAGGCGAAATACGAGATTTTCTGTTCAAATCTCGAAATTTTGAAAGGTTTCTACAATTTCAAGAAAAAATATTTCATAGGGAGAAAATTTTTTTTCGAGATTTGCAGGGTATTTAAATCAGTTTTTGAAATAATCACATTCCAAAATTCGGTCCCTTTTTTCTCCGAAAACGATTTCAAATTTTTATTGTCATTTTAAAGTAGGCCGTGGCTAGGTGTACCGAAATTTCGGTACAAATAGCCGAATTTTTTGATACAAATAGACCTGAAAAAGGGGCTATTTGTACCCAAATTTTGGTACGAATAACTAGATTTTTTGGGTACGTGTAGACACTTCCTTTAGAGTAAGTTAAAATAGATTAGGTATGTAAACATTTTTTATTTACTCTAAAGTACTCACTTGTCTATACGTTATGTTGGTGGAAGTGACGTAATCTATTTACAAGTTTCACAATAAAAAAATTCAGATAACTTTTAGAATTACTTGGCAAACTTTGATTTCACAATTTATGTGGACCTTCAAGTATAATAATTTACATCCAAATAAGACCTTAATAATAAGATCCTAATATGATCTTAATAATACATTGTTAACATTAGAAATTCATAGATATTTTTTGTCTCATCACAGAAATATCATCAGGTATGCCGCCCAAAACAAGGGACTTTCTGGCAAATTTTGGGAAGAGTAATGAACATGCGAATGATCAAGGTAGCCCTAGTACAGGTAAAAACTTATAACAGAAGCGTTAATTATTTAAAAAATTTTATATTATATATTATATTTATATTGCCATTTGTAAACTATTAATGATGGTAGCATGTATACGGCAGGACACAAGACTCGCCTTCTTCCCTTTTCCAACTCCCCCTTCCCCTTGCCAGGTCCATACTTTCAGACTTGGCCATTAATAATTTTTTGAACTACAAAATCTTCCAGAAGCATACAAATTTTCGAAAAAGTATACCATAGCGGAAATCATTATTTTATTCAGCACCTTTTTTATAGTTTCTTTCCCAATTAAAGCAAACTGTTCTATTAGATATTTAGATATTAGATACTAATTACTTCCTTACAGGTTTTTTTACCCTTACGAAAAAATATTACAGAAAAATCAGTATAGACCTATAATCATTTTCTTATAATGAATTCCTTATAATTTTTTGCGATATAGGCACAGAAAAACTAAGAATAAAATTTGTTGCAGGAAATTTTTTTAGAGCGATAAAGTTTTGTTCAGCCAACTTCGCGTCTTTCTTTCGAACGTCATGGAAAAACAAAAGAAAGTTTAACCGATATTTGTGTAAAGTTTATCCTTTGAAGAAGTTAATTTTTGTTGCAAAGAATCTTTCGTCGGAAATCGATGTAAAGTTTATCTTGTGTTTTTTTCTGTGGGAAATTCATTTTATAAAATCATTATATAGAAAACTATTATAGTATAATCAGCATTGCAATAAATTATGCAACAAAATATTGAAGGAATTAATGGAAAAAGTAGACAAGCTACAAAGGAACGCTTTATTTCAGACCACTCATAATTTTGCACAAATAAACTTTACGCAGCGAACATCTACAAACTCCCTTGATATCATTAAAGTTGCTTGAAATTTCATTGAAATCTTGAAATTCCTTCGGAATCTCTTAACATTTCTTCATACCTTTGAAACAATTTTTAAATCCATTAAAGTCTTTGGAATTTTTTAAAATTCTTAGAAATCCCCTGAAATTATTAAAGTTCTCTCAAATCATTGAAATACTTGGAGATCCTATAAAATCCCTCACATCTTCTGAAATTCTTTGAAATTCCTTGAAACCATTTAAATTCCTGCAAAATTCTATGACATCCTTTCGATGTCTTTGGAACCGTTTAAAAGAACTTGAAGCCTTTTAAATCCTTTAAAATGTATTTATTTCATGCATATCCCTTGAAATCGTTGAAATCCATATAAATGTTTTCAAATTAAATTTAATTCATTTGCAAGATTATTTCTTTGAGATTCAAAAACTCTTTAAAACTTTGTGAAATTTCTTGAAATACTTTAAAACCCCTTGAGATTTTTGGGATCACTGGCAATTTTATTTATTTTCTAAATTTCCTACAGTGTTTTTTTTTGTGGCGGGAGCTTGGTGAAAAAATTAAGTTTTAAGTAGAACAAAAGCCGCGTCCGCAGGTTCACCGAAATTCGACAACAAATTCTGTCGGCAATCCAAGAAAAACTGGAATGGGCGGCTCAGCTCACGGCAATTCAGATCCTTAAGTATTACTATTTTTTGACTAAAAATTTGCAGTGTTCCGAGAAACCGTGTTTCTTATTTTTCTATACACAGTATTCAATTTATAATATTTGAAATGGAACCATTAAAAAATAAGAATTTAATATTTCATCATTTTCTATTATAAACATTAAATACTAAAGAGTCTTCAATTGAAATGATTCAAAAATTAAATTTAAAATCAAAATCCTTCTTTGATTATTATTAAAAAGCAAAAGAACTCTTAATAATAATATCACAATTAAAAGATGATGATTAGACTTTCAAAATTCAGAAAGGAAAATATATGGGGCATTATTTTTGAAGTGACGCAACCAAAAAAAACGAATGTTCACTGGTCGGATTTAAACTTCGCCCAACTGTAGTCCTATTGGATGGAAATTTATGGAAAAAAATGTTTGCCAATAGGAAAAATATTTTTAGTGTACAATCGACTTAAGCGACTTGTAACACTTTTGATATCAATTAAAGAAATTGTGTATTCTACAGTTCGAAATAAAAAAAAATCTGCTCTGACCTTCATTTATGAAGATCAAGTATTTATTTTTTTTTTAAAGAATAATTAGGATAACCAATTAACGAAAGTGACGAACCACGTATCTTCGCAATTCGTATCTTTGGTTCAGATTTAGAGAGTTCAATTTTCTCTTGATTACTGAAGCGGTTCAGTATAATTTTACAAATCATATTTAAAAATATATTTTGAGCTGGCGAAAATGTAAGCCGGTACGAATTCCCATGCGAAAGGGTAAGATACATCGCCTGCATAAGTTACGTGAAACCAGAGTGATTGCGTGCGCAACCACTTGAAAAGAGGGGATGAACAGACAACGAGACCGCTATCAGTGACCCCAACTTTGGCACGTAGAGGTACTGCGCTTGCGCTAACTATTCGTAAGAGGAACAGGTTGCGACTTATTATTGCCATGGTAACGTGTTGTCGCGTCGTGTTCCTCTTGAGCGTTCTAGCGCAAGCGCAGTACGTCTACATGCCAAAGTTGGGATCACTGACCGCTATCGATAGGAGAGAACGCACAGATAGGCAGTCGGCGTTGAACACTCGACGTGAGAACGCGCTTGGCGTCAGGCTCTTAGATTCCTTGTATTCCACGATCTTCTTGGAAATTTGTTCGGCAAACCGAGCGTTCCTAGGTATAGGCCATAGAGAATATTAACGTTTCAGGGAGCAACTTGAACGCTAGAACGCGTTCAATTCAAGTCCAATGAAAGGGGCAATTAATTGATTTTTTTAATTAACGAGATTCAAATTATGTTCATCCTTTTGTGTTCTTACTCGTTCCGTGACAGGTCGCGGTTAGTTAATTTCGAGCGGCACTAAAGATTCCTTTTTCAACCCGTCACCATACGGAAGCTCAAGGACCACAGTGTGAGAGCTTTAAATTAATTTTTACCAGTGCGGCATTAATGGGAAGGGTGAAAGTTGAAATCGATTTACTAATGAGTGTTTGTCAAGATTAAGAAAACCATATTGAATTTTCAACCCGTTTCCATTCGGGAGCTCATTCAATGGAGTTTCAAATTTCGTTAAACACTACCTCATGACGAATAAATCGATTTATTGGCTGAGAATGAACCCTTCTGGAAGTAAAAAGATTGAAAAAGATAGAAATTTGGTTGATTTTAATCTTTTTCAATCACTTTCTTTATCTTTCGTGACCGAAGACTCTTATCTTTATCTATCCCTTAGTCTATCTATCTATGACTAATTTCAATATTTTTCAATCTCTTTCTGTATCCTTTGTGACCGAGGACTCTTATCTTTTTCTATCCCTGTAAATTGGTGAGTCGATCGAAAAGTTAAAAAATTCATTAAAAAAATTAATTTGACTTTGACCACGTATCAGAAAGACAAAGTGACGTCCATGCTTATATACCAACATAATTAAAATTAATTTCTCTATCTCACAGTCGACAACTGTGACGAACTTGGAAGAAAACGGTTTGCTAGGCCTCTACTTATAAGCCCGAAGACTGATTTCACTTGTTTGTTACTTTCACCCTCAGCCACCTAGCGTCCCCTGCTGGAATTAAAAAGGTATAGATCCTATCTTTTTGAATCATTTTGAATCTTTATGATAGAAAGAGATAGAGAGAATGTATCCCATTCTATCTCTTCGTCAATATAAATTCACGTCTATCTTTTTCAACACCATCTTTTCTATCTCATCCTATCCATTATTTAACCATATCAACCTTTTTTATCTCACTGTCAATCTAAATTCCCGTCTATCTTTCTCAATCTCGTTTTCTTTATTTCATCCTCTTCTACTTTTATCAACGTCAATCTCTTTCTATCTATTTTGCAATCTAAATTCACCTCTATCTTTTTCAATACCCTCTTCTCTATCTCTTTCAATACCCTCTTCTCTATCTCATCCTATCTTTCATCTATCCACGTCATGATTTTTCTATCCCTAAATCAATCTACATTTCCATCTATCTTTTTCAATATCCTCTTCCCTATCTCAATGTATCACACATCTATCAACGTCAATATTTTTGTATCTATTTTTCAATCTAAATTCACGTTTATCTTTTACAATACCCTCTTCTCTATCTCACCTTTTCTTTTGTCTACCCACCTCAATCTTTTTCTATTCATTTGTCAATCTAAAATCACGTCTACCTTTTTCTATCTATTTTTCAATCTGAATTCACGTCTATCTTTTTCATTAACCTCTTCTCTATCTCATCCTATCCTTTACCTATCCACGTTAATATTTTTCTATCCCTAAATTAATCTAAATTTCCATCCATATTTTTCAATCTCCTCTTCCCTATCTCATTGTATCATACATCTATCAACGTCAATCTTTTTCTATCTATTTTTCAATCTGAATTCATGGCTATCTTCTTCCACACCCTCTTCTCTATCTCATCCTATCCTTCATCTATCCACGTCAATATTTTTCTATCTCTGAATTAATCTAAATTTCCATCTATCTTTTTCAATGCCTCTTCCCTATCTCACTGTATCATACATCTATCAACGTCTATCAATCTCTATCTATTTTACGATATAAATTCACGTCTATCTTTTTCTTTGCCCTTTTCTCTATCTTTTCTCTAGATAGGGAAAAGGAGATTGAACAAGATAACGGTAGTTTAGATTGATAGAGAGATAGACAAATATTGGCGTTGATAGAAGCAGGATAGGATGAAATAGAGAAAAGGAGATTGGGGGAAAAGATGTGAATGTATATACACAAAAAGATAGAAAAAGATCGACGTTGATAGAAGCAGGATAGGATGAAATAGAGAAAAGGAGATTTGAAAAGAAAGACGTGAATTTATATAGGAAAAATATAGCAACAGATTGACGACGATAGAAGCAGGATAGGATGAGATAGGGAAAAGGAGATTGGAAAAGAAAGACGTGAATTTATATAGACAAAAATATAGCAAAAGATTGACGCGTATAGATCGAGGATAAGAAGAAATAGGGAAGAGGAGATTGAAAAAGATAACGGTAGTTCAGATTGATAGAGAGATAGAAAAAAATTGACGTTGATAGAAGTAGGATAGGATGATATAGATAAAAGAAGATTCGAAAAGAAAGACGTGAATTTATATACACAAAAAGATAGAAAAAGATTGACGCGGATAGATCGAGGATAAGAAGAGATAGGGAAAAGGTGATTGAAAAAGATAAAGGGAGTTTAGATTGATTAAGAGATAAAAAAATATTGACGTTGATAGAAGGAGGATAGAATGAGATAGAGAAAAGGAGATTAGAAAAGAAAGACGTGAATTTATATAGACAAAAAGATAGAAAAAGATTGACACGGATAGATAGAGGATAAGAAGAGATAGGGAAAAGGAGATTGAAAAAGATAACAGGAGTTTAGATTGATAGAGAGATAGAAAAAGATTGACATGGATAGATAAAGTATAGGATGAGATAGAAAAGAGAGGATTGAAAAAGATAGACGCGAATTTAGATTGACAAAGAGATAGAATGGGATACATTTTCTCTATCTATTTCAATCATAAAGATTCAAAATGATTCAAAAGGATAGGATCTCCATATTTTTACTTCCAGCAGGGAAAGGCACTTTTATTTCGTGAGTACTAAGAGCAGAAAAGGACAGCTAAAGAATTAATAATAACTAATTACGAGGCACGAACTAAGACCTGAAGAGAAATTATTTGCAAGAATTAAGAGATAGGAAAATGAGACGAAATTTTTTACACTAGCAAACATTGCACCCAGGTTTGCACAAAATCTAGTCTCCTTTAATAAAGTCACAATTCAAAAGAAGTTCAAGACGTTCCTCAGGGAGAGGTTAAATTGAGAGAATTATTTAAGAAACGCGAATACGGGCCGCAAAATTATTATATGCTTGCTTCAGCGTAAAATAGGATAAAAAGTGATAATCGTTGAATCAAGAAATCAATTGAAAAATAAGATAAATTCGATCTTAAAATTCGGTACGAGAAAGCAGGGTTGATCGATCACGAAAATATAAAAGCAATTCGACTTTCGCTTCTGTGAGCTCACTTCTCATGAAAATTCTAAATAATCGATTTTAATTTATCAAATGAAGACTTTCGAAATTAGAGCAATTGTTGACACTGGATTAAGGGACAGCTGTGTTTCTAGAGAATTCTTATTTTAAAATTCAGGACTTGAGACTGGAAAAGAGTCAAGTCAATTTCAATGCTAATTGGGAACCTCATGTAGTTGATGGTGTTTCTTTTACCATTGTTGTGAATCATCGGTTATTTGTTTTCAGGTTTATCGTTCTCACAGAATCGGTGCCGACGTGCATACTCGAGACCAATTTTCTGGCTAGGACAAATTAAATCGTCAAAAAGTCCCAATCCTTGTGGATTAATTTCATAAGCGGGCCATTCGATAAAACTAAAGTTAGAGACAATTATCGTTTTAAATTAAAAATTGAAGCTGTTCTAATGAATTCAGGTTTCAGTGAATTAAAAATAATGCTTGGCTGAAGAACAATGTTACATTACGTAAATAAAAAAAATGTAGGAACCATTTACTGGATTTGGCGATGAGTTGAACGCAAGATTTCGAAACGATGATTTTGCTGGATAAACCTTGGACTTTGAAGCTACGTTTGAGAAACATGGATTATACCGTTTATGATCTTGGATTTTGAAATTTGGGATAACAATCTGTAGATATTGACCCGTATAATATAGATGTTGATTTTGAAAATCCCAGGTTTTTTTAATAAATAATATTCTTGTGTGTTTCAAATTTTTCTCATGAAAAATTATCTTCTTCCTTCACAAAAATGTCATCAATAACGACAACTACCTTACAACTGAAACTCCTCAAAAGTGACAAAGTTCACTTTCTTTGTTGGGGCACAATTCTTCAACAAATCTGAGTCTGTATTGCTCTATGATACCTACTGAAAGATATCTATGCAGTCTAGGTCCAAAAACAAATTATTTATAAATTTCATCACCAAACAAATACCTTTTCACATACATGATTCTAAAAAAATTTATTTTGTGTTTGAAACTTAGGAAGCGTCCTTAGAAATGATCTACCATTAAATGTGGCCTGCTCCTATAATAGGTTTCCCTACTTTAAAAAAATGTAATCCTCTGTTTCTTCTTGCAGATTCAAGTTCAGAGTCCGAGTGGTTACCTAATAGTGACCATATTCTTGGGTTTCCTTGTAGCGGACAGGATTCTTCTTCTAACAGACAACGTTCTCCTGCGAGGTCTCATTCTCCTGCCAGGTCTCAATCTCTTGCCAGGTCTCTTCCTCCTGTCGAACCTCCTCCTCGTGCCAGGTCAAGGTCTCCTTCTCCTTCTGCCAGGCGCATAGCTGCACCTTCCAGGCTCATTACTGCTTCTGACGGACATTCATATGGATTTGACCAACTTGAATTTATTCGGCTTACTCCCAGTAGGAATTCGCACCGGCAATTCGAACTTCGAAGATACACTTTTCCTGTGGATAACGAAGTTCGAATACGCGCTGGACGGAGTGTCTTTGTGCCTGTTCCAACTCATGAACAAATTGTCTTATCAACATTTGATGGTGATGTCTTTGCAATATTGGACAGTAGCTGTAATTTTCTGGCTGGACTATATAGATATAGTTCTCGGTACAAAAATAAAGCACGGGCAAAAATAAACATGGAAAGCGGCACGATTACTCCATTGACCACAGATGAAATCAAGGAAATTCCAGTAGGCTCCCATTACCCAGTCGTATATAATTTTAAAGTAGAGCATGTAAACCACAATCTGCCACACGATTAATTCAATTACAAAAAAGTGTCAAGCTGAACTATAAAATTTTTTGTGATCCGAAGTCGCCTGAAACCTACAAGATCATCAAAATAATTAAAAATGAAAAATTCAATTTTGCAGTCAAACTATGCAAGATACAAAAAAATATAGAAATAAAAAATTATGCACCCAGGAAAGTTCTACAAATTTGCCATAAATCACTTTTTCATAGGGCGCGTAGTTTTTGTTTTATTCGTAAAAAACATCATGAATGAAAAAAAAATATTTTGAACAAACCACACGAGCTACTAAAAAAAATGCGACAAAAGTTGTTAACCCTGAAAAGGGCTACAAATTTGTTTCCTATCATTTTTTGATAGAAGGCAAAGTTTTTATTTTAATCGTGAGAAATAACATTGAAAATAACAAAATTAAATTTTTGGAGAAACGACACAAGCTATAAAAAAAAATTGACAGACAGAAGATGCTCATCCAAAAAAGGGCTACAAATTTGTCATTAGTGATTTTTTGATAGACGCCTACTTTTTCTTTTAGTCGTAACAAATAACATTTTTTTTAAATGAAATTTTTTGAAAAATTGGCAAAAGTTGTTTACTCAAAGAGGATCTACAAATTCGTTCTTTATCATTTTTAGAAAGCACGAGTAGATTTTCTTTAAATCGTGCGTAAAAAATTAGAATAAAAATTAAAAAATCAAATTTTTGGAAAAATCAGTTCTAAAGATGTTTAACTATGCCTAAAAGTCTGTCCCTGAAGTTCTGTTTCCACTCGGTAACTCATATTTCAAGATAAAAGTATCACTTTAAAAAACACAAGAATATTATTTGTTTATAAGATTATGAAAATTTTGCAAAATGTGCATCGTATGGTTTTCGCGTTATCGAATTCGGTGACACGTTTTCAACGATTCTGATAAAATAAGAATAAAAATAAAAATTTGGATACACTGCCAAACAGAAGTCGAAAAAAAATATTCCACTCAGAAACATTGCAGAAGACATATTTTACGTTTTAAAATTTATATACACTACAAGTATTATTTATTCTTGATCTATGAAATTGGTAGTTTCTTTTTCTTTTGGGTGTTAAATATTGCTAAAAAAATACATCAGTTGGTTTTTCAAAGTCCCATTTAAAAAACAGTCGTAGTCCAAATTTGACAACTTCTTGGCAGTATTGAATAAGATGAAAAAAATACTTTGTTAAAAATATAAAGACACAAATAATATTTATATATCTATATCGGACTGAAACGAAGCAATTGTAATTATTTGTTTGATTCAAGCTACTTATGCAATGATCAATGTTATATAATGTATTTATTTATTCATGACAATATATTTATGAAGAAGCTAAATACGAAATGTTGTCTACTTTTAAAAAGAAACCACGTTTCAAATTTACAAAATGTTAAATCTAAATACACTGTATTTATTTCCAAAGAATTAAAAAATATAATATAAATATCAATTTTCAATTAAATAAAGAAACAAAAATGGCAATTTCATACTTATTTAACATTTTGTGTTAAAAATTCATCTTTTTAGATTGAAAATTAGACTCCTGGGTTGAAATTTGAACTACTTAATTAAAAATTCACTTTTTTGGTTGAAGATTCATAATTTTGGTTAAAAATTCAACTTCTTGGTTAAAAATGAACTTTTTTGTCGAAAATTCAGATTTTTGGGTTGCAAGTTTAACTTTTTGATAGAAAATTCGTTTTTTGGCTTGAAAATTCAATTCCAATTTTTTGGTTAAAACTTCAGTTTTTGTGTGGAAAATTCGTCCTTTTGGCTTGAGAATTCAAGTTGTTAGAAAGTAGGTAGTAGGTAGGAAAGTAGGTAGGAAATTAAAGTATTTTGTAAAAAATTCGCTTTTCTAAATTGAATAATATTTTTTTGAATGAAAATTTAATTATTCCATTTATGGTTAAAGAGTGACCTTATTTAGACTAAAAATTCAACTATTTGGTTGAAAATTCGCCTTTTTAGTAAAAAGTTAATCTTCTTTGTTGCAAATTTATCTTTCTGATTGAAAAGCTCAAAAATCCCTCTAGTTGGTTCAAAAATTATGTATTTTTATGCGAATTCGTCTTTTATTGCAGAAAAATAATCTTCTTGGTCGAAAACCCATCTTTTTCGTTGGAAATTCAATTATTTTTGTGAAAATTCCACTGCTTTGTACTAGACTCGTCTGTTTTACATAAAATTCTACATTTGGGATGAAATTTTTTCTCTTTATTGACTGAAAAATCTTTCTTTGTTGGGGATTCAATTATTTTGTTGAAAATTCGTCTTTTTTATTCAATTCAACTGTTTTTGATTTAAAATGAAAATCTTTCCTTGGTAAGCCTCAACCAACATCAACCTAAAAAAGATATTACAAGATGTTTTTTGCGGAATATTATTCTTACATAGTATGCGTATATTTTGTGCAAAAAAAATCGCAAGTGCGCTTTTTTCAAAATTTAACATGTTGGTTATGAACAAAAAAAAATTTTAATGAAAAACCTTTTTTTAATCAGGGTAAAATATGAATTTTCAACCACGTAGCTAAATTTTGCAGGCAAAAAGACAAATTTTCTACAAAACATTTGAATTTTCAATCAAAAATATGTATTTTCAACCAAATAGTTGAATTATCAAGGAAAAAAGGTGAATTTTCTAAAAAATAATTGAATCTTCAACCTAAAAATATGAATTTTCAACCACGTAGCTAGATTTTCAAGGCAAAAAGACCAATTTTCTACAAAAAATTTGAATTTTCAAGTCAAAAATATGAATTTTCGACTAAATAGTTGAATTATCAAGGCAAAAAGATAAATTTTCTACAAAACAGTTGAATTATCAAGGCAAAAAGATGAATTTTCTAAAAAAACAATTGAATTTTCAACCTAAAAATATGAATTTTCAAGGCAAAAATATGAATTTTCAACTAGAAATCTGAATTTTCTACAACAATAATACAAGAGTTTTGGAGAAAATTTATCTTTTTGCCTTGATAATTCAACTATTTAG
>CAKNYM010045752.1:14795-47887 GCA_932195095.1 Andricus curvator | reverse complement strand
TCAAAGTTGATGCAAGAATATAAAAGATTCCTTGGTTCGAGACGAATAAATTGACCTATAATATTAATACATTTTATTAAAGAGTATGGAAGTTATTGTGATTTATATATTTTGAAAATCGGTTTTTTATAGTAAAACTTTTTTCACTAACATAATTCAAAATTGATGCAAGAACGGAAAAGATTCCTTGATTCAAGGCAAATCGATTGATCTATAATATTAATACACTTTATTGAAGATTAAGGAAGTTATGCTCATTTATAATATTTGAGTCATCTGCTCCAAGCAGAAAAACTTTTTTCATTGACATAATTCAAAGTTGACGCATGAATAGAAAAGACATTTAGATCCTAAATTTTCAAATAGGGTAATTCTGACAATTTTTGTAAAGAAATCATAAAGCTGGGAAAGGGATAGGGTGCTACAGAACTTTTCCCATCCCTTTTCCAGCTCGAAAAATTATCATTTCGAATATAAAATTTGATTTGTCTGATTTGTCTTTGTGTTAAAAATTTTTTTGGTATTATTTTGTAGTTTTCCATTTTTTGTACATTTCTATTTTTAAATTGATCAAAATGAAGACTTTGGTTTGTCTATTATTGAAAAAAATAACTAATGCTTCCTCTATGAGGAAGCAAATACATTTGCTAACGGGAAGCAAAGTGCTTGTGAAATGAGCACCATATAATTATAAATGCAAATAAAGTGGAAACACTCGAGATCGAATTCACAGCTAGTTTAATATTTGATTTATAATTACTCATTTTAAATAAAGAAGTAAGATATTACTAAATATTCAAAAAAAATGTCATCGTTAATTAAAAAATTTCAAATTAAATGGTTAAAAATGTAATATTTTAGACTGAAACAATATTTGAATAGGATTTGGAATTGAATACGAGCGTTTAATTATGAATCTATTAATTTGA
The DNA here is from genome assembly GCA_932195095.1 of Andricus curvator. Classification (NCBI taxonomy): domain Eukaryota; kingdom Metazoa; phylum Arthropoda; class Insecta; order Hymenoptera; family Cynipidae; genus Andricus; species Andricus curvator. The sequence goes on along the minus strand of CAKNYM010045752.1, from coordinate 46,958 downwards.
AATTATTTTAAAATTAAGAATAGTTTCTAAAGTTTCAATCGAACGTTTAAATTTGTTTTTGAAAAATTCCTATTTTTAATGTTAAAATCTGTAACTTGCTTGATTTTGAACATATTCAGAATCATCCTGTAAAATCAATTATTGTTCAATTTTCAATAATCGAACTACAGTTCAATGTGATTTATCATAGTAGCAATAAGTCTTGGTAAAAGTGTATTTTTTTTAAAATTGTAGTTTCTTGTAGAAACTTATATATTCAGGGTGTCTACTCAAATCCTGGAGAAAAATTCCCTGACAATTCCAGGTTTTTTCCAGGTATCTCAAGTTTTTTCCAGGTATAATTTCTCATAGCATGGAGCCATTTAAATATTTCCCATATTTTAAAACAATCGACTCGGAATATGTATACAGTTTCGCGAGTTTATTATAAATAATGTTTTTTTTCAGTTTCTAGGAATTCAATTAATATTACAAGATATTCTTAAATATTTTAGCACGATAAATTAATTAAATAATACTAAAAACATAATTAATAATTTTTTGAATTTGTCTCTTAGAACTTGAATAATAATTCAAACAAATTTTTATTTTATCTACTTATACTTAGAATTCAGTGCATATTTTGGTCAAATTAATGTGGGCACTATATGAAATTCAATTTTCAATTTAAACCGATTAAAATTCCTAACTTTTCAAGTAAAAATTTGCATTTTCAAAAAGATAAATGATTTTTTAACCAAATAGTTGAATTTTCAACGAAAAAGATTAATTTTCTACCAAAAAGACGATTTAAAAAATAAATGCATTAATTCTCAATTAGACAGTTGAATTCTCAACTAAAAAAGATCAATGTTCAAACAAATAGCTAAATTTTGAACTAAAAAAGATAAGTTTTCAACCAAAAATGGAACAGTTAAATTTTCAGTCAAACAAATTAATTTTCCACAAAAAAAAAACAGATTTATTTTTAAAACAAATTTAATTTAACTTTCAACCAAGAAGTTTTATTGTCAAGCAAAAAAATCGAATTTTCAACCAAAATTATGAATAGTTAGCTGGAATACTTGAATTTTCAACCAAGAAGATGAATTTTCTACCACAAGGACGATTTTTCAACAAAATAAATGAATTTTCAACTGAAATGATCAATCTTTAACTGAAATAGTTAATTTTTCGACCAAAAAGATGATTTTGCAACCAAGAAGATTAATTTTTACTATAGAAGACGAATTTTCAAGAAAATACATGAATTTTCAATTAAAAAGATAAACTTTCAACCAAGAATTGAATATTTAAATTTTCAGTTAAAAATTAACGTTTAACCAAAGAAATGAATTTTCAACTGAAAGGATGTAATTTTCAACTGGAATAGTTGCATTTCACGGAAGAAAAAAAAAGTAATTTGCAACAACAAAAAAACTAATTTAAAAAAAAATGTTACATTTTCAAACAAAGTGATAAATTTTCAACTGGAATAGTTGAATTTGAAACTAAAAACATGAATTTTCAACTAAAATTATGAGTCTTTAACTATAATCATTAAATTTCAAACAAAAAGATTAATTGTCAATCCAGAAGATTAATTTCTACCAGAAAAGTCAACATTTTCAACTAAAAAAGATAATTTTCCAACCAAATATTGAATAGTTACATTTTCAGTAAAAAAATAATTTTCAACAAAAAAAAAAAAAAAAAAAAATTTCAACAAAAAAAAACAAATTTTCAACAAAATAGTTAAAGTTGCAACAAGAATAGTTAAATTTTCAGTAACAAAAATAATTTTCAGCCAAAGAAAGAAACGAATTTTTAACAAAATAGCTCGTTTTTCAACCAAGGAGATGAACTGTCATTTAAAATGAATCTTTAACAACAACAAATTAATTTTTAACAAAAGAGTAACTCGCAACTAAGTAATTAAATCTTCATTCAGAAAAGATGAATTCGGAACGAAAAATGTAGTAGTTGATATTTCAACCAGAAAAGAACGAATTTTCAACAAACTGCACGAATTTTCAACTAAAACCGACCAATTTTCAACCAAAAACAGAATAGTTAAATTTTCAGTTTAAAAAATTGATTGCAAACAAAAAAAAACGATTTTTCAATAAAATAGTTCGATACAGTAATATAAAGCTACTTTTACAAATAAAGAATCATTGTTTTTCAATTTAATATTGCAATTCAAAAAAAATTAAGCATCCTCTCGAAAAAATTCCCTGACTTTAAAAAAAAATGCCTGACATTTCCAGGTTTTTCCAGGTATATAAAAATTCCCTGACAATTCCAGGTTTTCCAGGTTTTCCAGGTAGGGTAGACACCCTGATATTACATATCTTACAAAAATTGACAGTAAAGTACAAGTCGAAACGTTGATGCGGATTCTAGAAGTATTGTTTGTAAAAGTATATATTTTTTTGTAATTTTCTACAATAATTTACGTACAATTAAAAGTATTTTTATGACGTCAAACACCCAAATTAAAAAATTGTGAAATCCCGTCGTTTTCTGTAATACCTTGTAGATTTTTACAACAAAGTAAAAAAAAAATATTATTAAAAAGTTATAGAAATTCTTGAATTGTAGAAACTTATACTTTATTGTTAATATTTTTACTTTTCTACCAGAAAATACAAGAAAAAATGAGCTATTTGTATTTAACTCTATTTTATTGTTAAATTTTGTACATTTTTTTTTACAAAAAAGTACAAATTCTAACAAAAAATTACAGTTGTAGAAATGTTGTACTTTCTTGTAAAAATTTTTTCCACCAGGGTAAGAGATGACTTTTCAACTAAAATGATGAATCGTCAACTAAAAAAAAAAGAATTTCAACCAAGAAGATTGATTTTCTACCAAAAAAGACCAATTTTTATCAAAAATACATTAGTTTTCCGCCAAATAGTTGAATTTTCACAATATAAACAATACAAATTTGAAATTTACCTGTGTAAGCGATGAGCTGCCGATATGTGCTCTTTTCTCGTTAAATATGCAATTCGTTGAGCCATGTTTAACAAAAGAACAATTTGAGCTGTGCCTCTTATATTATTATGTGTCAAAAATCAACCGATTGTTACCAGTGCAGCAAGTGATGCGACTCCAACAGGTGCTAGCTTTATAATAATATTTTTGCTTTATCCGTCATTAAAATTGAGATTCTATGGCAAAAATAAATACACACCTTGATATTCGATCTTTATCAATCATATCAGATATCAGCACGTCACCTGTTTATTATACCTGTTTAGTTTTTTTTCACTATTCACGATCTTCGACAGGATCTGACAGGATTCACTTCACTACCACATGGTTAAACTTCGACTAGTCTCGGCTAATTTCGCTTCATATCGGTCCTTTCCGTACCCTCTCGTAAATAGTCGTGAATAGTCGTGGACTCCCAAGTGCATCGTGATATTTGACATATCATTCGATATGAATCCTACAAAAAAGATATTCTAAATATCCGAAAATCCGTTTAGTTTTTTATATTAAAAACACAAGAATCTTGCGTTTTGCTTCAATAGGTTGTGTGCTTTTTTTTCTCTGAATGTGTAACTCCGAAAGGCTATGCCGGTGACGCCCTTTTTTGTTTAAATTTCATCGGATTTCGTCGAATATAGAAGATTTTTCACACTAAAATACGAAGAGAGGTTTCACATTCAACTATTGAGTGCATTCCAAAACTCAGAAAATGGATAGCAAAGGCCGGAAAGTCATTGTTTGTGACAACGGAACGGGGGTAAGGTTATGTTTGAAATATTACGATTGTCATAATATTACACTAAAAGACGTATTTTTCAAGCTTTATCTTTTTACATCTTTTATTTTAGTCTTGAAATAAATAAATGCGAAGTATTAGGGTGACCGTACGTCTTGATTTATCAGGACGTGTCCTGATTTTTTATCGCTGTTCTGATTTTTTGTGCTGTCCTGATTTGTCATGTCCGGAAATGAAAATTCGCGATTTTCCTTATTATAGCGAGAAAATTCCAGTGAATTCAATATGAATCAAAATTTTTTCCACTTACAATTCTTTCTTCTTGTTGACAATTAGTTTTTTCATTGAAAATACATTTTTTCAACTAAACAGTTAACTAAATTTTGTTTTTAAAATTGTTTTTATAGGTTAAAAAATTAACTATTTTGTTAAAAATTCATCTTTTGTGATAGAATATTAATTTTCTTGGTGAGAAATTCATCTATTTGGTTGACAATTCATTTCTTTGGTTGAAAATTATTTTTTTTTATTGAATATTAATTTTTTCAACTAAAAATTTAACTGTTCAATTTTTCGTCCACATTTTTCTTATAGACATTTAATATATTTGTATAAAGTTCATTTGTTTAGTTGAAAGTTTAACTATTTCGTTGAAAATTGATTTTATTTGGTTGAAAACTTATTTCTCTAACTAAAAATTAAACTATTCTATTTTTTGTTGAAAATTGATTTTTTTAGTTGAAAATTCATCTATTTTATTGAAAATTCCATTAAAAGTTAAAATATTTGTTCGAAAATTTATGTATTTTGTTAAAAATTATTCTTTTTTGGTAGAAAATTAGTTTTTTATTTATTAAAAATTAATTTTTTAACTAAAAATTTAACTATTCAGTTTTTGTCAAAAATTTTTTTCATATAAATTAAAGTTTTTTGGTAAAAAATTCATTTGTTTTGTTGAAAATTCATTGTATTTGCTTAAAAACTTATTTCTTTAACTGAAAATTAAACTATTCTATTTTTTGTTGAAAATTTTTTTTTTTTTTTAGTTAAAAATGTATCCGTTTTGTTGAAAATGTGTTTTTTTTTTGTAGAAAATTAACCTTTTTAGTTACAATTCGTGTATTTTATTTCTTTGGTTAAAAATTAGTTTTTTTTATTAAAAATTAATTTTTTTCAACTAAAAATTTAACGAAATTTCTGTCGAGATTTTTTTTCATAGAAATTTAATCCTTTTGGTAAAATATTTATTTGTTTAGTTGAAAATTTAACTATTTCGTTGAAAATTCATTTTATTTGCTTACAAACTTATTTCTCTAACTAAAAATAAAACTATTATATTTTTTGTTGAAACTTTATTTTTAGTTGAAAATTCATCTATTTTGTTGAAAATTTGTCTTTTTTTGGTAGAAAATTAACATTTTTAGTTGAAAATTCAACTATTAGATTGAAAATTCCTTATACAATTGAAATACTTGGTTGAAAATTCATGTATTTCGTTAAAAATTATTCTTTTTGGTATAAAATTAATATTTTAAGCTGAAATTTAATTTCTTTGGTTGAAAATTAGTTTTTTATTGAAAATTCATCTCTTTTGTTGATGATTAGTCTTTTGTGGTAGAAAACTCATTTCCTTGGTTGAAAATTAGTGTTGTTTTATTAAAAATAATTTTTTTTAACTAAATATTTAACTAAATTTTTTGGTCAACAAATTTTTCTATAGCCATTTTATCTTTTTGGTTGAAAATTAATTTGTTCGGTTGAAAATTTAAGTATTTCGTTGAAAATTTATTTTATTTGGTTAAAAACTTATTTCTCTGACTGAAAATGAAACTATTCTATTTTTTGTTTGAAATTTATCTTCTTTAGTTGGAAATTCATCTATTTTGTTGAAAATTGGTCTTTTTTGGTAGAAAACTAACATTTTTGGTTGAATATTCAACTATTAGGTTGAAAATTCCATTTACAATTGAAATACTTGGTTGAAAATTCATTTTTTGTATAAAATTAATCTTTTAAGCTGAAATTTAATTTCTTTGGTTCAAAATTATTTTTTTATTGAAAATTCATCTGTTTTTTTTTAAATTATTTCATTGAAAATTTATTTTATTTGGTTAAAGAGCTATTTTAAAAAATTTTTAATTAAACTATTCTATTTTTTGTTGAAAATGTATCTTTTTTAGTTGAAAATTCATCTATTTTGTTTAACATTTGTCTGTTTTGGTCGAAAATTCATCTTCTGGGTTGAAAATCCATCTATTTGGTTAAAAAATTATTTTCCTGATTGTAGGTGCATTATTTTAGTTCAAAGTTTATTTCTTTGGTTAAAAATTGAGAACAGTTTGTTAAAATTTCGTTTTTTTGTTAAGAGTGAATTTTTGTTACTAAAAATGTAGCTTTTCCATTTTACTAGAAAATTGATCTTTCAGAATTTTAGTAATATTTAAAAAAAAGGAAAACATCAAATTGCCCAAAAAAATTGAAAGTTCTGAAAAGTATTTAAGATAATTAACTGATTGTACTCAATTATTTAAATGAAAATGTTGACCTCGAAAAAGTTATTTGTATAATTATTTATAAACTTAGAGAATTAACATACAATTTTATGATTTTTATCCAAATTGAATAAATTTGTCAAAAACAAAAAAGTCAATCTTTTTGATTAAAAATTCAACTATTTGGTCGAATATTAACTTTTTGGTTAAAAATTAATATTTTCGGTTTGAAAATTCTTCTTTTTCGCGTGAAAATTCCACAACTTTTATGGAATTTTTTCTTTATTAACTGAAAAATCTTTCTTGATTGAACATTCGTCTTTTGGTTTAAAAATTCATCTGTCATCGTAGAAATGTCATCTTTTTGGCTAAAAATGCAACTATGTACTTGGTTGAAATTTAATGGTTGAAAATTGATATTCTAACTAAAAATGTAACTATTCTATTTTTTTTGGAAATTTATCTTTTTTATTTGAAAATTCATGTATCTGGATGAAAATTAATCTTTATGGTTGAAAATTAATTTTTTTTCGAAAATTCAACTATTTGTTTCAAAACTAATTTTATTGATTGGAGATTCATCATTATAGTTAAAAGTTCATTTCTTTGCTTAAAAATTTAACTTTTTTGTTAAAAATTCATATTTTTGTTTTGAAAATTCAACTGTTTTGTAGAAAATTCTACTTTTTAGGATGAAAATTTCAGATTTTTAATGACATTTTTTTTCTTTATTGACTAAAAAATCTTTCTTGGTTGAAAATTCGTCTTTTTGGTTTAAAAATTCATCTGTTGTCGCAGAAATTTAATCTTTTTTTGGCTAAAAATGCAACTGCTTGGTTGAAAAATAATCTTTTTTGATCAAGGATTTTCCACTATTTTTTTTTAAATTCGTCTTTTTGGGTTGGAAATTCAAATATTTTGTAGAAAATTCGACTTTTTTGTTGTATGAAAATTCCACATTTCGGATGAAACGTTTTTTCTTTATTGACTGAAAAATCTTTCTTAGTTGAGAATTCGTCTTTTTGTTGATGATTCGTTATTTTAATTCAAACCCCTTTTTTTGATTGAAAATTTAACTGTTTTGTTGGAGATTCGTCTTTTGGGCTAGAAAATTCGTCCTTTTAGATTTAAAATTCATCTTTTAGTAGAAAAGGAATTTTGTTTGGTTGAAAGCTAATTCATTTTAATTAAAAAATCTACTATTATATTTATGGTTCAGAATTCATATCTCTTGGTTGGAAATTTAATTATTATGTTGAAAATTCAACTATTTTGCTAAACAGTCATATTTTTTGTCGAAATTTAAACTGCTTGGTTGAAAGTTATATTTTTTTGGTTGAAGAGTCATCTCTTTTGGTTAAAAATGTAACTGTTTGGTTGGAAATTAATCTGGCTTGCTTCAGGATTGAACTATTTTGTTGGAGACTATCACCTATTACATGTTTCGTCGAAAATTCACATTTTTTGGTTGAAAATTAAATTATTTGGTTGAAAGTTGAACTGCTTTGTTAAAAACTCATTTTTTATTTGAAAATTTATCTCTTTGGTTGCAAATTCAATTATTTTGTTAGAAAATTCCACTATTATGTTGAAACTTGATATTTTCGGATTAAAAAATTAACTGTTTCGTGGAAAATTCTTCTTTTTGGCCTAAAGATTCCACAATTTGGTTGAGTTTTTTTCTTTTTGACTTTTTGATTAGAACATTCATCTCTGTATGTTGAAAATTTATCTATTTTCTTCAAAGTCGTTTTTTTATGAAAATTAATTTTTGTAACTGAAAATGTAACTATTCCATTTTCGGTTTTAAATTGATTCATTTTAGTTAAAAATGCATGTATTTAGTTGAAAATACGTCTTTTCGTTAAAATTGGAAGCACTTGGTTGAGAGGTGAACTCCTTTGTCACAAATAAATTTTTTTGTTTAAAGCTTTTATCTCTTTGGTTGAAAATTCGCCTTTTTGGATTGAAAATTCAATTATTTTGGTATGGCATTCCATTATTTCGTTGAAAATGATTTTTGTTGTTGTTAAAAATTTATATTTTTTGGTTGAAAATTCAACTTTTTTGTAGAAAATTCATCTTTCTTGGTTTGTTAGTCAAATTCTTTGTACAAAATTCGAATCTTAGCTTGAAAACTCAACTTTTTAGTTGAAAATTCATCCTTTTTGTCCGAAAATTCATCTTTTTTTGGTTGAAAATTCAACTATTTGGTTGTAAATTCCCCTTTATTGGTTGAAAATGAACTTTTTTGTTGAAAATTCATATTTTCGGATTTATTCATCAAATTTTTTCTAAAACATTCGACTTCTTTACTTGAAAAATCAACTCTTTAGTTGGACATTCGTCTTTTTGGATTGAAAATTCAATAATTTGGTTGAATTTTTTTTTCTTGCCAGCAAAATCCTTTTTGATTATTTATGTCTTTGTAGGTTGTAAATTCAATTGTTTGGTGGAAATATATATTTTTTCTAGTTGAAAATTAAACTGTTTGCTTGAAAATTCAGTTTTTTTTTAAATATCTCTCTTTTGCTTGGAAGTTCAACTATTTGGTTGTAAATGTAGCTATTTTGTTGAAAAATATTTTTTTTGTTTGTTAAAAATTCGACTAGTTGGTTGAAAGTTCATCTTTTTTGTTTTAAAGTTAACTTTTTTGTTGAAAATTCGTCTTTTTGGGTTGAAACTTCAACTATTTTATTGAAAATGCAATGTATTTCAATTTGAATTCTTAGGAATACGGTATTGTTTAAGAATTGATTCCTTTATTATTCCCCTATTTTCGTTTTTTTTTTTAAATCATAGATCAACTATCCATCACAATTGCTTATTAAAAAAATATTTTCTTTCAGTTTGTAAAATGTGGATATGCAGGTGCAAATTTCCCAGCTCACATATTTCCTTCTATAGTTGGCCGACCCATTATCAGAGCTACTAATAAAATTGGAGATATTGATGTAAAGGTATGTCAATTAATTATTTTTTTACAAATAATAAGTAATTTTGATTCTAGCAATGCGTCATTGTTTGTTGTGCAACGCTATTAAACATCGTGTAAAAAAATAGAACGAATATTATTAATGTAAGTTTTTTTTTAATGATTTGCAATTGTATTTATTTGGATGATCCTTATTTTCGTAAAGGATTAAAATCAAGCAGTAAGACGAGGACTTGTAGGTATTCTACTTGAAGTAAATAATTTTTTCTAAATAAAAGAAAGGCTTTTAATACTTGGATCACTCGCATGTTTATGAACCATTTAAACCAAAATTGGTACGAAACTGCTGCAAATTTTATGAATAATTTTATTTATTTATATTTTATTTTTATATATTTTATTTTATTTAAAGTGCGAAACTGGAGAAACTGCTTAATACTTTTGTACGCCGTAGAACTTGTACTTGTGTCTGTATTAATTCTATCAATTTTGTAATACATATTATATTAGGGTGCCCATTAGAAATTTAAATATTTTAATTTTGCAAACGATTCCCCCTGCTTTTTTTACCTTTGGTGAATAAATACTGCCGGATCACACATTTTTGGTTCAAAATTTTCTCTTTTTTAGTTGAAAATGCCACTACTTGGTTAAATGTTGAACTACTTTGTTAAAAATAGAGTTTTTTGGTTGAGAATTCATCTTTTTTGGTTAAAAATTGTATTATTTGGTTGCAAATTTTATTACTTGGATGAAAATGCAACCATTTTGTTTAAAAGTTATCCTTTTTAGTTACAAATTGAACTATTCGGCTGAAAAATAACTTTTTTGTTGAAAACTCAACAGTTTCGTTCAAATTTTTTTCTTGTTTGATTGAAAAATGTTATTTGGTGAAGTCAACTTTTTTGTTTAAAAATTCAACGTTTTGGATAAAAATTAATCTCTTTTGGTTGAGAATTCGTCTTTTTGATTAAATTCAACTTTTTTCTATTTAAAATAAAAAAATTTGTTAATAAAAATTCCAGCTATTACATTTTGTTTTGAAAATGAGTTTTTTTGGTTGAAAATTTAATAATTCCACTACTTGGTTGAATGTTTAACTACTTTGTTAAAAATAATTTTTTTGTTGAAGATTCATAATTTTATTTGAAAATTCATCTCTTTAGTTGGAAATTCACGTCTTTGGGTAGAGATTTGATCGTTTTTGGTTGAAAATCGATCTCTTTAATTGGAAATTTAAGTATTTTTTTTTAAATTCCTTCTTTTTTTAGTTGAAAATTCGTCTTTTTAGTTTGAAAATTTATCTCTTTTGGTCCAAATTTCATATTTTTTTTCGTTTTAAATGCAACTTAATCGGTTTTGGTGGATGATTTTACTACATTGTTGAGAATTTTTTTTTATTTAGTTGGAAATTAATTTTAGCAGAAAAGTCATCTTTCTTGGTTAAAAATGAACTTTTTGTTTGAAAATTCAACTTTGTTGGTTGAAAATTCGTCATTTTGGTTTGACAATTTTTCAAATAGTATTAATGTACTCTCAGTCTTCTTTTTTGATTGAAAACTCTACTATTATATTTTTGGTGGAGAATTCATCTATTTTGAAGTAAAAAATCCGTTTTTGGCTGAAAATTCCTCTTTTTTTGGTAGAAAAGTAATTTTTCTTGGTTGCAAATGAACTTTTTTGTTGAGAATTCAACTTTTTTGCTTGAAAATTCAACTGTTGGTTTTGGATTAAAGTTCAATCTTTCTTTTTTTTTTGAAAATTCAACCATTTCGTTAAAAATTTAACTATTTTGTTGAAAAATTATTTATTGTGTTGAATATTCAACTAATTTGTTAAAAAGTCCCCTGTTTTGGTCAAAAATTAGTTGAAAAAGTTGTCTTTTTGCAGAGAAAATTCCTTCCTTTGGCTTGAAAATTCAACTATTTTGTTGAAAATTCAACTGTTTGGTTAAAAATTCAATTATTTTGTTAAAATTTGTCTCTATAGCATGAAAGTGCAACTTGTTTAAAAATTAATTTTTTTGGGGGGTTTCAAAGTCACCTTACTTCTAAAACATTCAACTTTTTAGTATGAAAATTAAACAATTTAGTTTAAATTTTGTGCTTGATTGACTGAAAAATTTTTCTTGGTTGAAAAGTCAACTCTTTTGATAAAAATTCGTCTTTTTGGTTTAAAAATTAATCTCTTTGGGTAGAAATTTCATTTTCTTTTGGTTAAAAATGCAAGTGTTTGGTTGAAAATTAATCTGTTTTGGTTAGAGATTCAACTATTTTGACGAAAATTCGTTTTTTGGTAGAAAATTAATCTTTTTGGTTGAAAATTGATCTTTTTTAGTTAAAAACTCAACTATTTGTTTACAAATTCGTCTTCTGTTAAAGTTAATCTTCTTCGTGGATAATGTATCTATTTTGTTTGAAAGTTAAACTGTTTGGTGGAAAATTCATGTATTTTGTTGAAAATTCTTGTTTTGGTAGAAAATAATTCTTATTGGTGGAAAATTTATCCTGGTAGGTTGAAAATTCAACTAATTTGTTGAAAATCTATTTATTTGATTAAAAAGTAATCTTTTTTGGTCTAAAATTCAACTTTTTGTTCAACATTTGTCTCAGCTTTTTTGGTAGAAAATTCTTTTACTAGAAAATTAATCTTCTTGGTGGAAAATTCAACTATTTTGGCCTTTTTTAACAAAAATTCATCTTTTTTAGTAAAAAAATTCAACTTTCTTGGTTGAAATTCGTTTTTTTTTAAATTAATCTTCTTCGTTGATAAATTACCTATTTTAGTAGAAAGTTAAACTGTTTGGTTAAAAATTCATGTATTTTGTTGAAAATTCTTCTTTTGTAGAAATCTAATCTTTTCGGTGAAAAATTAATTCTTATAGGTGGAAAATTTAACTATTTTGTTGAAAATTCATTTATTTGGTTAAAAAGTAATCTTTTTTGGACGAAAATTCAACTTTTTTATTCAACACTTGTCTTTTTTCATAGAAAATTCACCCTTTTTAGTAGAAAATTCAACTTTCTTGGTTGAAAATTTATCTTCTTCAGTTGAAAGCTCAACTATTTGTTTAAAAATTCGTCTTCTGGTAGAGAATTAATCATCTTAATGGATAATTTATCTTTTTTATTTGAAAATTCATGTAATTTGCTGAAAATTCTTCTTTTGGTAGATATTTAATATTTTTGGTGGAAAATTCAACTATTTTGTTGAAATTTCATTTATTTGGATAAAAATGAATCTTCTTTGGTAAAAAATTCAACTTTTTTGTTAAAAATTGGTCTTTTTTATAGAAAATTCATCTTTTTTGGTAGAAAACTCAACTTTCTTGTTTTAAAATGAACTTTTTTATTGAAAATTAAACTTTTCGGGTTAGAAATTCAATTGTCTTCCAAAAATTCTTCAACATTTTTTTGTTAAATTTAGGGCTTGTTTTCTAATATTAATAAATACTTTCTAGGGGTGAATTAATTTGTTTAGCTTTAAAACTTCTAAACCGTTAAAAAAAATTATGGCAGTATTTTTTTTTACTAAAAGGAACAAAATTAGGTAGTAGCGTTTGCAAAATTCAAAAAATCAAATATCTAATAGGCACACTAACCATATGAGTATTTTCAGCTTTAATAAATAATTTGAATATCTTTTACGCCTCACTTTTTATTATTATGAAGTAGCACGTTCAATGTTTTATGTGAATTATATTTCAATTCTTTAGAACCTAAAATTTGTTTTGATACTGATATTTTTTTAAACTCTGAATTTTGATTTTTCCTGGATGGTAGCAAATAAATTTTGAAAATATCTGAAGCAGCAATATATTTAAGGAGAAATTTGAATTCTTTAATATTACGCACTATTAATTTTTTTTTAACTCATGGGACTGTAGAAGATATCAATGTGTATAGGTTCATTGTAATTGAAAAATGTTATTGTTTTACATAATCTAATTAATAATATTAATTAATAAATAAGAATTGAAATATGTTATTGTTTTACATAATCTAATTAGAAAAATATATTTTCAGCAAGAGCATAACGTTCGTGTAAGTCAAATTTTTTGAAATTCATCAGTGTGTTTTTGGTTACCCGTAAGGATAAAATTTGACTAAATCTCGAGAATGTTTTTACGCACGTCCTCTAACTGAAAAACGGTCTGATGTGAATTTGAATATTAACCTTCCTTCAGAAAAAATAGGTTTTATTTTGTGCCCTAAAATATATTTATTATTTATTTAGTAAGTTAGAAAACTACAATTAAAATATTTTAATGTGATTCGTCTTATAAATAATATAATGTTTAAGTTTTTCTTTGATCAATTTATTAACAAAAAGTCTTGATTGATTCGGGTGATACATACATCAAGAAGAAATGTAATCACTCAATAAGTATTATTTATTTATTTATTGCAAATAAGATAAAAGCTATATATTTTATACAAATAATTTCGATAATAATTATATTATTATTTGTAAGTGTGGCGTGTGCATAATTGTGTATAATAATTTTTTCTATGTTTATGTGCTTGCATTTGCTCTCGTAGGATGTGCTTAACATGCCTGTAAGTTTTTTGCACTTTTGTCACTAGTACATATTTTGATTATTAATGCCTGTAAGGACAGGAAAGCTGTCTAAAATTATAGTTGAAAATTAAGAATAAAGTTTTTAAATATATTTCAATAATTTCAGGGTGGCCGCTGGACCGGACAATGAACGAGATTTCTAAACAGTTTTTAAAAAAAAGAAGGTTTTTGATGGTTTTAAAATTGGTCACTAGGGATTAGTTGAAATATTTCTAACAAGTTCGTCAATTTAGGGGTCATCCACAAATTACATGAGGTGTTATTCTGAAATCATATTTAATGCTTTAAAAACAGAGGAAATAAGGAGATTTTTCACGCAAATAGGGAAATAAATTCTTTTAAATATAATTAATGTCGGTACTATATTAAATTCAATTCAAAACGCTTTAAATTCCTAAGATTTAAATTTAAAGTATTGCGTTGTCAACAAACAACATTAATTATCTATCAAAAAGACGAATTGTCCACAAAATCCATGAATTTTCAACAACAAAAAAAGAATTTTCAACAAATAGTTACATTTTCAACTAAAATGATGAATCCCTATTCCCCTCTTTTCCCCTTTAACTTTGGTAGAAATATCTGCTGTTATATTACTGGTTGAGAATTCATCTTTTTGGGTTGAATATTCAATCATGTTGAAAATTCAAACATTTTGTTAAAAAGTCGTCGAGTTTAGTCCAAAATTCGATTGTTTTGATGAAAATTCAACTATTTTGTTGAAAATCGTCTTTTTAGTTTGAAAAATCATTTCTTTTTGTAAAAAAAAAATCATCTCTTTTAGTAGAAATTCAATCTTTAATGATTAAAATTGAAACATTTTGCTTGAAAATTAATCAATATTAATTGTTACATTTTTTGGTGAGAATTCATCTCTTTTTGGTTTGAAATTTTATTATATGGTTGAAAACTTTTTTTCTTGGCTAAATATTTAACTATTTTGTTGATTTTTTTTTTACTTGAAAACTTATCTTTTTTAGTTGAAAATTCAACTATTACAATTTTTGTTCAGAATTGATCTTTTTTTGCTCGAAAATTCAACTAATTTGGAACTACTTTGTTAAAAAAAATTTTTTGGTCGAAGATTTATTATATTAGTTGAAAATTAATTTCTTTGGTTGAAAATTTAACTATTTTTTTTTGTAAATTCGTGTTTTTGGTATGAAAATTCAACTTTTTAAAAGTTGAACATCAAAATCTTTTTTTATTGAAATATTGTTACATTTTTCGGTGAGAATTTATCTTTTTTGGTTTAAAATTTTATCATATGGTTGACAATTCATTTTCTTAGTTGAATATTGAACTATTTTGTTGATTTTTTGTCTTGTTTGAAAACTTACCTTTTTTTAGTTGAAAATTCAACTAATTTAGTTGAAAATTTTTGTTTTGGAAGAAAATTATTCTCTTGTTTGAAAATTGAACTATGTAGTTTTAAGTGGATGTATTTGGTCAAAAATTTGTCTTTTTGGTTGAATTCAACTGTTTTTTATTAAAAAATTAAAATATTTCTGGTTGAAGTATCAACTATTACAATGTTTGTTCAGAATTCAACTTTTTTGTTCGAAAATTCAACTACTTTGTTAAAAATTTAGTTTTTTGGTTAAAGCTTTATTATTTCATTACAAAATTCATTTCTTTGGTTGAAAATTTAACTATTTTTTAAAAATTAGTCATCTTGGTTTGAAAATGAAACTTTTTAAAAATTTAACATTAAAATCTTTTTTTGTTGAAATATTGTTACATTTTTCGATGAGAATTCATCATTTTTGGTTTAAAATTTTATTATATTGTTCAGAATTTATTTTCTTATTGTAATATTGAACTATTTTGTTGATTTTTTTGTATTCTTTGAAAATTTATCTTTTTTAGTTGAATATTCGACTATTTGGTTAAAAATTGATGTGTTTTGTTGAAAATTCATATTTTTTTGGAAGAAAATTAATTCTCTTTTATGAAAATTCAACTATTTAGTTCAAGGTTTATGTATTTTGTCAAAAATTCGTCTTTTTTTGGTTGAATTCGACTTTTTTCATTCAAAATTATAATATTTTTTGGTTGAAATATGAACTATTACATTTTTCGTTGAGAATTCATCTTTTTTGCTCAAAAATTCAACTACTTTGGAACTACTTTGTCAAAAAATTATTTTTTTTTGGTTGAAGATTTGTTATTTTAGTTGAAAATTCATTTTTTCGGTTGAATATTTAACTTTTTTTAAAATTCGTCTTTTTAGTTTGAAAATGAAACTTTTTTTAAATTTAACATTAAAATCTTTTTTGGTTGAAATATTAACTGTTACATTTTTCGGCGAGAATTCATCTTTTTTTGGTTTAAAATGTTATTATATGGTTGAGACTTCATGTTCTTAGTTGAATATTGAAATATTTTTTTGATTTTTTTTTCTTGTTTGAAAACTTATCTTTTTCAGTTAAAAATTCAACAATTTGGTTGAAAATTGATGTATTTTGTTGAAAATTTGTCTTTTTTGGAAGAAAATTAACTCTCTTGTTGAAAATTCAACTATTTAGTTCAAATTTTATGAATTTGTTGGAAATTCGCCTTTTTGGTCAAATTCAACTGTTTTTGGTTAAACATTAAAATATTTTTTGGTTGAAATATCAATATTACATTTTTTGTTGAGAATTCCTTTTCTTGGTGGAAAATTCAACTACTTTGTTGAAAATTTGTTTTGATTTAAATCTAATTTTTTTTTAAATATCAACAATTATATTATTACACTATTTCAGCCGCAAAAGTTATTCCATATTACATTATTTGTCTTCGAAAATGTATCATTTTAGTTTAAAAATAACTTTTTTGGTTGAAAATTTAACTATTTTGTTGAAAATTTTTTTTTTTGGGTTGAAAATCTATGTATTTTGTTGAATATTCGCTTTTTTTTGGTAGAAAATTAATTTTCATCCTACTTCTACTCCCCCTCCTATAAGAAACAGTAAGATTTTACTAACCCCCTCCCCCAAATCGTCTTACGTAATTTATGGATGACTCATTAAAGAAAGAAAAATATTAAGAAACTTTCACTTTCACTAAATTTTAGTAATATTTAGGGCACCAAATTGTTGATAAAACGATGTTGAGAATAAGAAAAGTCATTGTATTAACTGATGTTCGTCAGAAACTAATTTTTTAAAGACTGGAAAATGATCAAAAATTGTTTTTTCCGAATAAAACGCCCACCCTGAATTTTAATTTATTGCTAGTGATATAATGTGTTTTTGACATTAAAAAGTGTTTTTTGAGTTTATAATTACATAACAAACGTGAAGATCACATTGGAATTTTTTTAAAGTTGATATGATTGAAATTTGAACTTTGATTAATTATTGCACCTAGCTTGGAGAAGTAATAAACCATCTTTCAAATTAAAAAATTAGATTGAACCAATTAAATATATTTATTCGAAACCACCATGCTATGAGCCTATAACGCCCCCGACAAGAAGTTTATGAGTTCAGAAAAAACCGCAACTTTTTAGCACTTATCTAAGAGAAGATAGTTATAAACAATAATATATTGTTTGAACAACTATGTTTGTTAACTTAAATTATTCATTACTTTACTAAGTAAAAAGTGGGTAAAAAAGTTAAAAATTTCAGAAGAAACCGCAACTATCTAGCGTTAATAACGCAGAAGATAGTTATAAACAATGATAATTTGTTTAAATAATAATTTTTTCTGAATTGAATTAACTAATAACTCAGTCCAAGTGAAAAGTAGACAAATGATTGAAAATTTAAAAAAAACGCAACTTTCTGACATTATTCAAATTGAATATTATTGACAATAATAATAAATTGTTTAAACAATTAATTTTGTTAACTTTAATCAATTATTTACCTTACTCTAATTGGGAATTGGACAAAAAGTGGAAAATTTTTGAAGAAACTGCTATTTTCTAGCATTATTCTAAGAGAATATTATTAACAATGATAATAAATTGTGTAAACAATTATGTTTGTTAACATTAAATAAGTATTACCTCATTCTAATTCAAAATTAGACAAAAAGTGGAACATTTTTGAACAAACCGTGACTTTCTAACTCTATTCTAAGAGAAAATTGCTAAAAACAATAATAAATTGATTAAACAATTTGTGCAAAAATATAATTATAGTACAAAGTAGTATTTTATTTATTAGAAGCAATTTGCATTTAAAAAACCGCAAAAAATCATAATTAGCGCCAAAAACTCGCAAAACCCATTTTTTCACTTATGGGTTTTTTTTGGGACCCCATAAAACATACTTATGGGGGTGATATTTAAAAAGTAATATTTCATTTGTATTCTATGGCTAATTGTGAAGAGAAATGTTGAGTTTTAACTCGATTCAGCTAATATTGACGATTCTGAATAAAATTTACAAAAACGTCTTTTTTTCTTATGAGAAATATGTGTTAAAATTCATGGGGCTTGCGCCACCTCTGAATACCATTAAAAAATGGATTTACTTTTGTTTGGATTTGAACAAATTTCCGGGCGATATGCATGAAAATTCAAAAAAACAAATTTTGGGCGACCCTGCCCTACAGTCTCATAACATGCTGATTTCGAATAAAATATCGTACATCACTCGTGGGGTTAGACAGGTACCTACTTGTGATGTAATACTTTGTTTTATTTTTTAGTATTTAACTAAGTACAGTCTTTTTTTATAATCTCGATTCAATCATAAAAAAGAAAATTCTTTCGTTTCTATTTTTCCAATAGAGTTTAATTTTAATACAGATTTGATTTTTTAATTAAGGGATATCTTTGAAAAAATATATTTTTATATCCCTCAACAGGATTTAATGGTCGGCGATGAGGCTAGTAAACTTCGTTCCATGTTAGAAATCAGTTATCCCATGCAAAATGGCATTGTCAGGTAGGTATTCCAAATTTCAACTTGTTCATTTTGAAGATCAAACTAACTGTATTTTTTAACGGGATTTAATAGAAACTGGGAAGACATGTGTCACGTCTGGGATTATACTTTTGGGGAAGAAAAGATGAATATTAATCCTAGGGAATGTAAAATCTTGCTCACTGAACCGCCCATGAATCCCACTACAAATCGAGAAAAGATGATTGAGGTAAGATTTCTGATTTTTCTTCTTGGATTCAAATTGATTTTAAGCTTTGCAGGGATCACAGTCAGTCCCCTATTCTCCTTTTCCCCCCTATTTTCCACTTTTTTAGGGTTTCTTTGCCTGGGCAGAAACCGTACTTATTTCCCACTTTTTCCCAAGGAGGGGATTAGGGAAATGGAGGGTAAGGGTATTAGGGGAAATGGGGGGATGGGGAAGTGAGGGAAAATGAGAGGAGGGTGTGTAGGGTAAGTGATAGGAAATAAAGGGAGGGGTAGTAGGAGAGGAGAAGTACTGGAAATGAGGAAAGGAGAAGTAGAGGAAATAATAGAGGAAAAATGAAAGGAGGGTGTGTAGGGTAAGTGATAGGAAATAAAGGGAGGGGTAGTAGGAGAGGAGAAGTACTGGAAATGAGGAAAGGGGAAGTAGAGGAAATAACTGGTGGGAAAGTAGGGAAAATCAGGGTGGTATGGGAAAATTAGGGGAAATGATGGGAAGGAAAGTTATGGGAAATGATGGGAGGGGTAGTAGGGGTGATGAAGGGATTGGCGATGAGGGGAGGAGAAAGTATGGGTGGGAGATAAGGGGAGGGAGAGTAAGGTCAATGATAGGGATAAGGAGGGGGGTGAGTAGGAGATTTGTGGGGAGGGAAACTAGGGAAGTGAGGGGAAATGGGTGGAAGTGAGGGGTAATGAGGGAAGGGAAAGTGATGGTAAATGAAGAAGTGAGGGGAAAGTAGGGATGGGGAAGTGAGGGGTTGATAAGTGGGGGACATTAGATAACCGAAGTAGAGGAAGGAAGGTGAAATGAGATGACTCTTTACTATGTTTTGTAAATTTACAATAATTATTAATTATTTAAACAATTTAGATTAAAAAATGTAGAGTTTGGCTATTTTTCAACGAATAGGCTCAATTTTTTACAGAATTAGGTAAGAATATCTTTTCGATGGCTTTTTTTATATAATTCTCTGCAAATTTCAAAGAATTAATTATTATTTAAACAATGTTGATAAACAAATTAAGAGTTTGACCATTTTTCAACGAATAGGCTCAATTTGTTTACGGAATCAATAAAAAATGTTTTTCACATAACTCTTTCCTATGTATGACACTTTGAAAATTTACAATAATTATTAATTATTTAAACAATGTTTATCAAGATATCCAGAGCTTAGCTATTTTTCGAGGAATAGGCTAAATTTTTTTATATAATTAACCAAGAATATTTTTCCGATTACTTTTTTCTATGATGCTATGAAAAGTCTTTCTGATGACTCCTTTCTATGTGGTTTTGTAAATTTACAATAATTAATAACAGTTTAAACAATTTTCATTCAAAATTCAGAGTTTGGCTATTTTTCAACGAACAGGCTCAATTTTTGTTTGCAGAATTAACTAAGAATATCTTTCCTATGACTTTTTCTATGATACTTTGCAAATTTACAATAATTATTAATTATTCAAACAATTTTTATAAACATATTCAGAGTTTGGCTATTTTTCAAGGAGTAGGCTCAATTTCAACAGAATTAAATAAGAATATATTTCCGATGACTTTTTTCTATATTGCTCTGCAAATTTACAAGATTTATTAATTATTTAAACAATTTTCATTAAAAAATTAAGAGTTTGGCTATTTTTAAAGAATAGTCTGTGTATTTCTATGAAAATTGGTACGCGCCGACATTTTAGAGGTTTTTTTTCCAAAGTTTCATTTAAATGTTTAAATTATTGAAGTAAAAATTAATTTCATGGTATTTTATTGAACTTCAGTTCCAAATAAAATAATTACATGAAAATAAATTAGTCGCGCGCGGAGCGCGAGTATGATGTTCTAGTTTTGTTGAAAATACGTTTTTTTTAGTTGGAAGTTAAATTTTTTAACTCAAAATTTAACTCTTCCTCTTTTTAATTGGAAAGTCAGCTCTTCAATTTAAAATTTAACTATTTTGTTGAAATTTTGGTTTTGTTTCGTTGACAATTAATTTTCTTAACTGGAAAGTTGACTGTTCCAGATAAAAATTCCATCATTTCAGTGTAAAATTCATCTTTTTGTTTGAACATTAATTTTTTAACTGCAAATTTTACTAATCAATTTTTATTTGCAAATTTCTTTCTGTTTTAGTTGAAAATTAATTTTTGTTTGTTAAAAATTCATCTTTTTTTAAATTAATCTTCTTGTTTGAAAATTTATCTTTTTTAGTTGGAAATTCAAGTATTTGGTTGAAAATTCATGTATTTTGTTAAACTTTGGTCCTTTTTGGTTGAATTAAAGTATTTTTTATATAAAATTAAAACTTTTTTGGCTGGCATATCAACTAGTACATTTTTCGTTGAGAATTCATTTTTTTTTTTATAAAAATTCAAGTACTTGGTTAAAGGTTATACTCTTTTGTTAAAATTATTTTTTTTTATGAAGATTCATCTTTTTAATTGAAAAATGAAAATTCATCTCTTTAATTCAAAATTTAACAATTTTGTTGAAAGTTTGGTTTTGTTTGGTTGAGAATTAATTTTTTTACTGAGAATTTAATTACTTCAGTTGAAACTTTAATTATTTTGTTGAAAAATCGTTTTTTTTCGGTTTACAATTAATTTTCTTAACTGAAAAATTGACTGTTCCAGATGAATATTCAATCATTTTAGTGTAAAATTCATCTTTTTGGTTGAACATTAATTTTTTTAACTGAAAATTTAACTATTTAATTTTTATTTGAAAATATATTTTTTAGTTTAGAAAATTCATGTATTTCGTTGAAAATTTGTCTTTTTTGTTAAAAAATTCAACTTTTTGATTAAAAATTCCATTGTTCCAGTTACAGATTAATCATTTTAGTTGAAAATTCATCTTTTTGGTTTAAAAAATCAACTATTATTTGTTGTTTTTAATGGGTTAAAATTTAATTATTCCATTTTTGGTTAAAAATTGATCTTTTTTAGTTGAAAATTCAAGTATTTGGTTGAAAATGCATGTATTTTGTTAAAGTTTGGTCCTTTTTGGTTTAATTAATTATTTGTTATATAAAATTAATACCTTTTTTGGTTGAAATATCAACTAGTACATTTTTCGTTGAGAATTAATTTTTTTTTTAAGATTCATCTTTTTAATTGAAAAATGAAAATTCATCTCTTCAATTGAAAATTTAACTATTTTGTTGAAAGTTCGGTTTTATTTTGTTGAATATTAGAAACTTTAATGATTTTTGTTGAAAAATCGTTTTTTTTTTGGTTTACAATTAATTTTCTTAACTGAAAAGTTGACTGTTCCAGATGAATATTCCATCATATTAGTGTAAAATTCATCTTTTTGGTTGAATATTAATTTTTGAATTGAAAATTGAACCATTCAATTTTTCTTTGAAAATTTATATATTTTTTAGTTAAAAAAATTCATGTATTTTGTTGAAAATTTGTCTTTTTTGTTAAAAAATTCATCTTTTTGATTAAAAATTCCATTGTTACAGATTCCAGTTACAGATTAATCATTTTAGTTGAAAATTCATCTTTTTGGTTAAAGAAATCAACTATTCCAGTTGAAGATTCATCATTTTATTTGAAAATTCATCACTTTGGTTGAAAATTAAACTATTTTGTGGAACATTTGTTGTTTTTATTGTGTTAAAATTTAATTATTCAATTTTTGGTTAAAAATTGATCTTTTTTAGTTGAAAATTCAAGTATTTGGTTGAAAATTCATGTATTTTGTTTAAATTTGGTCCTTTTTGGTTTAATTAAGTATTTTTTATATAAAATTAATACCTTTTTTGGTTGAAATATGAACTAGTACATTTTTCGTTGAGAGTTAATTTTTTTTTTTTTTTTGAAGATTAATCTTTTTAATTGAAAAATGAAAATTCATCTCTTCAATTGAAAATTTAACTATTTTGTTGAAAGTTCGGTTTTGTTTTGTTGAATATTAGAAACTTTAATGATTTTTGTTGAAAAATCGTTTTTTTTTTTGTTTACAATTAATTTTTTTAACTGAAAATTTAACTATTCAATTTTTATTTAAAAATGTATATCTCTTTTAGTTGAAAATTCGTATTTCTTGTTAAGAGGTTGATCTTTTTGGTTGAAAATTCAACTGTTCCAGTTATAAATTCAACTATTCTAGTTAAAGAATCATGATTTTAATTAAAAAGTCATCACTTTGGTTGAAAATTCAACTATTTTGTGGAAAATTTTTTTGTGTTGGCTGAAAATTTAATTATTCCATTTTAGGTTGAAAATTAATCTTTTTTAGTTGAAAATTCATTTGTTTGTTTAAAAATATGTCTTTTGGGAGAAAATTAATCTCCTTGGTTGAAAATTCAACTACTTCGGTTAGAGATTCATAATTTTAGTTGAAAATTCATTTTTTTGGTTTAAAATTTAACTACTTGTTGAAAGCCAAAATCTTTTGTTAAAAATTAATTTTTTTTTTTTAATTCAACTATTACAGTTAAAGATTCATCACTTTAGTTAAAAATTCATCTTTTTAGTTGAGATATTTTTTTTAAACTGATCTCTGGTCGAAAATCGATTTTTTAAACTAAAAATTTAACTGTTCAATGTTTGGATAAAAATGTATATTTTCTCGCTGAAAATTCATGTATTTTGTTGAAAATTCGTTTTTTTTTTTGTAGAGAATTCATCTTTTTGTTTGAAAATTCAACAATTTGGTGAAAAATTCATCTATCTATACCTGGAATTGTCAGGGAATTTTTATATACCTGGAAAAACCTGGAAATGTCAGGGATTTTTTTTTAAAGTCAGGGAATTTTTTCGAGAGGATGCTTAATTTTTTTTTAATTGCAATATTAAATTGAAGAACAATGATTCTTTATTTGTAAAAGTAGCTTTATATTACTGTATCGAACTATTTTATTGAAAAATCGTTTTTTTTTTGTTTGAAATCAATTTTTTGAACTGAAAATTTAACTATTCTGTTTTTGGTTGAAAATTGGTCGGTTTTAGTTGAAAATTCGTGCAGTTTGTTGAAAATTCGTTCTTTTCGGGTTGAAATATCAACTACTACATTTTTCGTTCCGAATTCATCTTTTCTGAATGAAGATTTAATTACTTGTCTGAGAGTTACTCTTTTGTTAAAAATTAATTTTTTGTTGTTAAAGATTCATCATTTTAATTAAAAGTTCATCTCCTTGGTTGAAAAATGAGCTATTTTGTTAAAAATTAGTTTTTTATTTGGCTGAAAATTAATTTTTTTTACTGATAATTGAACTATTCTTGTTGCAACTTAACTATGTTGTTGAAAATTTGTTTTTTTTTCTGTTGAAAATTATTTTTTTTACTGAAAATGCAACTATTCAATATTTGGTTGAAAAATTATCTTTTTTAGTTGAAAATGCATGTTTTTAGTTTCGAATTCAACTATTCCAGTTGAAAATTTATCACTTTGTTTGAAAATGTAACATTTTTTTTTTAATTAGTTTTTTTGTTGTTGCAAATTAGTTTTTTTTTCTTCCGTGAAATGGAACTATTCCAGTTGAAAATTCATTTCTTTGGTTAAACGTTAATTTTTAACTGAAAATTTAAATATTGAATTCTTGGTTGAAAATTTATCTTTTTAATTGAAAATTCATGTATTTTCTTGAAAATTCGTCTTCTTTAATAAAAATTAATCTTCTTGGTTGAAAATTCTTCTTTATGGTCGAAAAATTAACTATTTCAGTTAAAGATTGATCATTTCAGTTGAAGATTCATGTATTTTGTTGAAAAATCGTCTTTGTGGTAGAAAATTCATCTTTTTGGTTGAAAATTCAAGTATTCCAGCTAAATATTCATAATTTTGGTTGAAAATTCATGTTTTTGCTTGAAAATAAAACTACTTGGTTGAAAATTAAATTAAATTTGTTTTTAAAATAAATTGTGGAAAATTTATTTGTTCGACTGCAAATTTAACTATTCCATTTTTGGTTGAAAACTTATCTTTTTTACTTCAAAATTCAGTTATTTGTTTGAAAATTGATTTTTTTTAGTTGAAAATTAATCTTTTTGGTTGAAAATTCTACTATTTGGTTAAAAAATCATTTATCTTTTTGAAAATCCAAATTTTTACTTGAAAAGTTAGAAATTTTAAGCTTTAAATTTGAGGTATAAGTAGATAAAATAAAAATTTGTTTGAATTATTGTTCAAATTCATGGACTTTAAGAGACAAAGTCAAGAAATGATTAATTATGTTTTTAGTATTATTTAATTAATTGATCGTGCTAAAATATTTAAGAATATCTTGTAATATTAATTGAATTCCTAGAAACTGAAAAAAAACATTATTTATAATAAACTCGCGAAACTATATACATATTCCGAGTCGATTTTTTTAAAAATGCGAAATATTTGAATGGCTCCATGCTATGAAAAATTACACCTGGAAAAAACTTGAGATACCTGGAAAAAACCTGGAATTGTCAGGGAATTTTTCTCCAGGATTTGAGTAGACACCCTGCTTAAAAAGTTAGGATTTTGAAGCGTTTTAAATTTAATTCAATATAGTGCCCACATTAATTTTACTTGAAAGAATATATTTCCCTGTTTAAAAGATATTTACAGGTCTGAAAAAAACTTATTTGTAATAAAATCGCGAAACCTTGTACATTTTCGAGTACATATTCCGAGTCGATTGTTGGAAAATTATACCTAGAAAAATCTTGAGATATCTGGAAAAAACCTGGAAATATCAGGGAATTTTTGGTCAGGATTTGAGTAGATACAAAGAAAAAAATTCCCCTTTATTAAGAAAAATCCCCTTTTTCGAAGAAGAATTCCCCTGTTTCCCTCACAATTGAACTGCTGAACCACTGTGATCCCTGTGTGTTGCATTTATTAAGTTTTGTTCATCACGCTCGTTTTTTTGAATAAAATTTTGAATAAATTTCGTGAAATGTTTCAGGTGATGTTTGAGAAATATCAATTTGCTGGAGCTTATATTGCCATTCAAGCAGTACTCACTCTCTACGCTCAAGGATTAATTAGTGGAGTAGTTGTGGATTCGGGAGACGGTGTAACTCACATTTGTCCGGTTTACGAAGAATATGCCTTGCCACATCTGACTAGAAGGCTGGACATTGCAGGACGTGATATCACAATGTACCTGATTAAGTTGTTGCTCTTGCGTGGATACGCATTCAATCATTCCGCAGATTTTGAGACTGTGAGAATGATGAAGGAAAAATTATGTTATATAGGCTATAATCTTGAAACAGAAGAAAAACTAGCCCTTGAAACTACAGTTTTAGTAGAATCTTACACAGTAAGTTACGTCGATAAGATCATTTTTTTAGAACAGGTGTCCAGCGACCTTGAAAACCTGGAATTCTCCTTGAATTTTTTTTAAACCTGAAAACCTGTAAATCTCCTTGAATTTTTCACGAGAACCTTGAGTTTGAATTTTTGTTGTTTTTAAAATACTTATAATATCAGGGTGGCGACTTGACCGGGAAATGACCGGGGATTTAATTTAACAACCGGGAATTTACTTCTGATCGCAGTAAAAATAGTTGGTTAAAAGTTAAACTCTTTCTTTAAACGTTAATTTTTTTGGTTAAAGATTCATAATTTAAATTTAAAATTCATCTCTTTTTGAAAATTATAACTACTTTGCTGAAAGTCAATTTTTTTAACGAAAAATTTAACTATTCCAGTAGAAAATTGAACTTCTTTGCTGAATATCCGTTTTTTTGTTGGTTAACACTGGTGGAAAAAAATTTTACAAGAAAGTACAACATTTCTACAACTGTAATTTTTTGTAAAATTAAATTTATTCAGAGGAAAATTGTAATTTTTTGTTAAAATCTGTACTTTTTTTGTAAAAAAATGTACAAAATTTAACAATGAAATACAGTTAAATACAAATAGCTAATTTTTTTCTTGTATTTTCTTGTAGAAAAGTAAGAAATTAAGAATAAAGTATAAGTTTCTAGAATTCAAAAATTTGTATAACTTTTTATTAATATTTTTTTTTTACTTTGTTGTAAAAGTCTGCAAGGTGTTACAGAAAACTACAGGCTTTTACATTTTTTTAATTTAGATGTTTGACGTCATAAAAACACTTTTAATTTTATGTAAATTATTGTAGAAAATTACAAAAAAATATAAATTTTTATAAACAATACCTCTAGAATCCGCATCAACGTTTCGACTTGTAGTTTACTGTCAATTTTTGTAAGATATGTAATTTAAAAGTCTATAATATATCACATTAAACTGTAGTTCCATTATTGAAAATTGAACAATAATTTATTTTACAGGACGATTCTGAATCTGTTCGAAATGAAGCAAGTTACAGATTTTAACGTTAAAAATAGAAATTTTTCAATTTGAAAGCCTCCGTGGTTTAACAAATTTAAGCGTTCGATTGAAACTTTATAAACTATTCTTTGTTTTAAAATAATTTCAAATTAATAGATTCATAATTAAACGCTCTTATTCAATTCTAAATCCTATTCAAATATTATTTCAATCTAAAATATTACGTTTTTAACCATTCAATTTGAAATTTTTTAATTAAGGATGACATTTTCTTTGAATATTTAGGAATATCTTACTTTTTTATTTAAAATGAGCAATTATAAATCAAATATTAAAAACTAAATAATTTTAAACTGATCTATTTAAATAGAAAGCCTTGAATCGTTAATCGTTAATTGTTCTATTTAAAAAATTTGTAATAAATGTAAGTGAAATTAATAAATTTTGATGCATAAATAACAATTGAACAATTATCAATTTAGAAAAAATTTGAGTTAGTTTAAGAGATTTTTACAAGCTTTGAGAAAATCCAAACTTTATTTAAAACTGGAAAATATTTTGAACAGTAAAAAACTAAATTTACATTTCTGAAGGTTTCGAAATAAATTCGTAAGTGTGCTGGGAAAATTTAAAATGATTTTTTATTTTGAAAAATTAATTTTAAGAGAATATTTAAAAAAATTTAAAACCAAATTTTTTGATTAATAAATGACAATTGAACAATTATTAATTTGGAAAATAATCGAGCAAGTTGAAAATATATTTCGAAATCTTGAAAAGATTCCAAAATAATTTAAAACGTGAAAAGATTTCAAACCATTTAATACACAATTTAGATTTTTGAAGATTTCGAACACAAAATTTATAATCTCTTTAAGCCATTTAGAAGGGTTTAAATGAATAAAAAATGTGTATCAAAATTCCTAGAAAAACTAACAATAATTTTTTTCGTTTGAAAAATTAATTTAAAAAGATTATTTAATAAGATTTCCAAAATTGTCAAAAAAGAACCTGTATGATTTTAAGGTAGTGTTTTTTTTACTTTTGCAGGATTTTAAAAAAATTGTAGGAAAAATTCGAGTTCCAAGATAATAATATTATTATTGGACTCCTGGAGATTTTTTAAATTATTTTTTTAAACCAAATTTTTCAGAGAATATATTTTAAAAATTCAAAACAAATTATAATGTATAAATTAACGTTTCTAGCTTAAGATTGCTTAAAATGATATAATTTTGAAGTTTTATAAATTAAAAGTATAAAAGTTAAAATTTTGCAGTTTAAAGGCTTTTAATTTAAAAAATTTCAGTTAAAAAGTATTAAAAGCTTCCTTTTATACGCGTAAATTATTGAGCATTTGAATTAACATTTTTTAAGCTTTAATTTTAAAAGATTAAAATTCAGAAGTATGTATTTCACTTTGAGTGTCTTAATTTGCGGTTCAGTTTTTATAACTTCAAGTGAAACTTTTTTTATCTTCAAGAATTCGAACCTTTTAATTTCAATGACCGTGATCAATTCTTTCTCAAGTGTTCAATTCCTATCTTCAGTCAAAAAGTTGTTCTTTTTCGACCTAGGATGACAAATATTGAGAACATTGCAATTACATGATTTTAAATGACATATATGGTGTCCAATCGATTGCTATATATTTGAAAAAAACTTCAAATGTATGGGTTTTTGTTGTTCAATAATGATTATTCATCATTGTCTTTTAATGTTCTACCATTCATTTAAATTTTAAACATAGAAGCTTTTTTTGTAATATTGATCATGTATGCATGATCGCATCTTAATTTAAAATTATCTCATTGCAATATTCTAAATATTAAATTTGTCATCCTAGGTCAAAAAAAAAAAAAAACTTTTTGGCTGCAAAACATGTAAATTCCTGTAGATTCTTGTAGTTGTCATTTTTTGTAAATTCTTGTAGAAAATTAAAACTACAATAAAATACAACAGTGTACATCAAAATACAAAAAAAAGTACAAAATTCGTCTCAATAATAGAAAAAAGTTGTACCTTCCTGTAATTTTGGTTGTAATTTATTGTATTTATTTATAGATTCCTGTAAGAATAGTTTTAGTTTTCTGTACTTTTTTGTAAAAAATTTTTCACCAGGGAAGAATCAGATTTTCAACCAAAAATTTAACTATTCTATTTTTGGTTCATAATTTATCTTTCTTGGATGAAAATTCAACTATTTCGTGGAAAATTGATATTTGTTATTTAAAAATTAAACTATCCGTTTGAAAATGTAGTTACTTTGTGGTAAATTCATCTTTTTGATGGAAAATTTAAACTATTTTGTTGCAAAATCGTGTTTCGGTTCAGAATTAAATTTTTTTTTTAACTAAAAATTTCATCCTTTTGTTTCATAACTAAACTATTTTGTGGAAAATTCAACTATCTGGTTGAAAATTAATTTTTTGTTGTTAAAAATTCGTCCTTTTGTTAGGAAATTATTCTTCTTGCTTGAACTTACATCTTTTTGGTTTAAAATTATTATGTTTTAGTAAAAATATGTATTTTGTTAAGCATGAGTATTTTCCGGTAGAAAATTAATCTTCTTCGTTGAAAATTCATGGTTTTGGTTGAAAATTCACCTGCTTAGTGAACAATTAATCTACTTTGCAGGAAATTCAACATTTTTATTAAAAAGTGATTTTTTGTTTGAAAATTCAACTGTTTTGCTAAAAATTCATTTTTTTTTAGTTAGAAAATTCAACTATTTTGGTAGGAAATCATTCCTTTGGTTAAAAATTTAACAATATTGTTAAAAATTGTTTCTTTTTATTGATTGAAAATTAATTTCTTTAACTGAAAATTTAACTGTTCCATTTTTGGTTGGCAATTGATATTTTCTATTTCAAAATTCAACAATTTGGATGAAAATTGTTGTTTTTTTTTCAGTTGAAAATTCAACTGTTTTGTTGAAAATTCACGTGTTTTGTTAAAAAATAATTTTTTTTTTGTAGAAAATTATATGTTTCCTTGAAAGTTAATCTTCTTGATAAAAAATGTTTCTTTTCGGTGAAAAACTCAAGTATTCCAGTTGAATATTCATCATTTTAGTTGAAAATTCATCTTTTAGGTTGTAACTAAAATTACTTGGTTGAAAGTTAAACTCTTTTGTTAAAAATTAATTTTTTGGTTGAAGATTCATCATTTTAATTGAAAATTCATTTCTTTGTTTGAAAAATGAGCTGTTTGATTGAAAACTTGTTTTTTCTTTGGATGGAAAGGAATTTTTTTTTGCCGAAAATTTAACTATTCATCTTTTGGTTGACAATTTGTCTCTTTTAGTTAAAAATTCACCTTTTTTGGTAGAAAATTTAACTATTTTGTTGAAAATTCATTTTTTTTTTTAAAATCAATTTTTTTAACTGAAAATTTAACTATTACATTTTTTGTTGAAAACTGATCTTTTTGAGTTTAAAATTCAACTATTTGGTTGACATTTTGTGTTTTCTAGTTCAAAATTCAACTATTTCGTTGAAAACTTATGGATTTTGTTGAAAACCCGTCTTTTTTTGGTAGAAAATTAGCTTTTAGCTTGAAAATTCATCTTTCTGGTTGAAATTTAAACTCTTTTGTTAAAAATGCATCTTTTTGATGTAAAATTCAACTTTTATGTAGAAAATTCATGTATTCTATTGAAAAATCTTATTTCTTGGTAGAAAACTCATCTTCGTATTAGAAAATGCATCTTTCTGGTTGAAAATTTCACTATTATAGTTGAATAGATATTAATTATTTTAGTTGAAAATTCAACACTTTGAAAATGTAACTGTTTTTTTTAATTAGTTTTTTTTTGTTGAAAATTATTATTTTTGAACTGAAAATCTAACTATTAAAATGGAATATTCTATCATATGATTTTAAAATTCGTCTATTTGGTTGAGCATTAATTTTTTTACTGCAAATTCAACTACTCAATATTTTGTTGACAATTTGTCTCTTTTAGTCAAAAAAGTTCATCTTTTGTGCTAGAAATTAATCTTATTCATTGAAAACTCATGTTTTTGATTGAGAATGTAACTATTTTGTTGAAAATTCTTTTTTTTTTTGGTTGAAAATTAATTTTTTAAACTGAAAATTTAACTATTCCATTTTTTGTTGAAAACTGATCTTTTTGAGTTCAAAATTCAACTATTTGTTTGAAAATTCATCTTTTGCGTTGAAAAATCAAGTGTCTCAGTTAAATATTCATCATTTTATTTGAAAATTAATTTTTTTCATTTAAAATTCAACTGGTTTGTTGAAAATTCACATATTTTGTTAAAAAATCGTATTTTTTGATAGAAAATTAATTTTAATTTGAAAATTCATCATTTTTTTAATAATCTTTTTGATTTAAAATTCAAATATTGCAGTTAAAGATTCATCTTTCTGGTTTAAAATTCTACTATACTAGTTAAAAATTCATCACTTTGTTTGAAAATTAGATTTTTTTTGTTGAAAATTTTTAATGTATCTAACTATTCCAAATGAATATTCCATCATTTTAGTTGAAAATTCATCTGTTTGGTTGAACAATTGTTTTTTAACTGAAAATTTTACTATTTAATTTTTGGTTGACAATTTATCTTTTTTAGTTGAAAATTCATGTATTTTGTTGAAAATTCGTCTTTTTTTTGTAGAAATTAATCTTTTTGATTGAAAATTCATCTTTTTGGTTTAAAATTCAACTATTCCAGTTGAAGATCAATCATTTTAGTTGAAAATTTATCAGTTCGTTTGAAAATTAATTTTTTGAACTGATAATATAACTATTCCGTTTTTGGTTGAAAATGTATGTTTTTTTAGTTTAAAATTCAACTATTTGGTTGAAAAGTGGTCTTTTTTAGTAAAAAATTTAATTATTTCGTGTAAAATTCATGTATTTTGTTAAAAAATCGTATTTTTTTGTAGAAAATTAATCTTGTTTGAAAAATAGTCTTTGTGGTTGAAAATTTAACTATTACAGTTGAATATTCATTATTTTAGTTGAAAATCATCACATTGTTTGAAAATGTAGCTATTTTTGGTTTAAACAAGTTTTTTTATCGTTGAAAATTATTATTTTTGAACTAAAAATATAACTATTCCAATGGAAC
>CAKNYM010045752.1:0-14785 GCA_932195095.1 Andricus curvator | reverse complement strand
ATTTCGTTGAAAATTCATGTATTTTGTTGAAAACCCAACTTTTTGGTAGAAAATTATTTTTTTTTTTGAAAATTAATATTCTTGTTTGAAAATTCATCTTTTTCGTTGAAACTTCAAGTGTTCCAGTTAAATATTCATCATTTTATTTAAAAATTCATCTTTCTATATGAAAATAAAACTACTTGGTTGAAACTTGAACTCTTTTGTTCAAAATTCATCGTTTTTATTTAAAATTCAACTATTTCGTTGAAAATTCATGTATTTAATGGAAAAATCGTATTTTTTGGTAGAAAATTAATCTTCTTATTTGAAAATTCATCTTTTTCGTTAAAGATTCAAGTATTCCAGTTAACCTGGAATTTTCAGGGAATTTTTTTTTTAGGATTTGAGTAGACAGCCTGAATTACAATTATATTACAATAATATGTTTTTCCATAGCTTCCAGATGGCCGAGTTATAAAAGTTGGAGGCGAAAGATTCGCAGCACCCGAAGCACTTTTTCAACCACATCTTATTAATGTCGAAGCGCCAGGAATGGCTGAACTTGTTTTCAGTACAATTCAAGCAGCGGATATTGATATGCGAAGTGAATTGTACAAACACATAGTATTGAGCGGAGGAAGTACGATGTACCCGGGCCTTCCATCCAGACTTGAACGAGAAATAAAGCAACTTTACCTCGAACGAGTATTAAAAAATGACACTTCCACGCTAAATGTAAGTTTAAATAATAATATTTTTAAACATTAATTTTGTTAACTGGCAAATTGACTGTTCCAGATGAATATTCCATCATTTTAGTTTAAAATTCATCTTTTTGTTCTTCTTTTTTGTTAGAAAATTAATCTTGTTGTTTGAAAATTTATTTTTGTTTGTTGAAAATTCCACAGTTCCAGTTACAGATTAATCGATTTTTTTGAAAATTCATCTTTTTGGTTAAAAATTCAACTATTCCATTTTTTATTTGAAAATTCATCACTTTGGTTGACAATTTAACTATTTTGTGGAAAATTTGTTGTTTTTATTGGTTAAAAATTTAATTATTCCATTTTCGGTTAAAAATTGATCTTTAGTTGAAAATTCAAGTATTTGGTTGAAAATTCATGTATTTTGTTAAAAATTGGCCCTTTTTGGTTGAATTCAAGTGTTTTTTTATATAAAATTAAAAACTTTTTTGGTTGATATATCAACTAGTACATTTTTGGTTGAGAATTCATCTTTGGATGAAAATTCAAGTACTGGTTTAAAAGTTATACTGTTTTGTTAAAATTATTATTATTTTTTTTTTGAAGATTCATCTTTTTAATTGAAAAATGAAAATTTATCTCTTCAATTGAAAATTTAACTATTATGTTGAAAGTTCGGTTTTGTTTGGTTGAACATTAATTTGTTAACTGAAAATTTAACTAATAACTTTTTATTTAAAAATTTATATCTTTTTTAGTTCAAAATTCATGTATTTTGTAGAAAATTCGTCACTTTTGTTAAAAAATTAATCTTCTTAGTTGAAAATTCCACTGTTCCAGTTACAGATTAATCATTTTATTTGAAGTCATTTTTTTGGTTAAAAATTCAACTATCCCAGTTGAAGATTCATCATTTTATTTGAAAATTCGTCACTTTCGTTGACAATTTAACTATTTTGTGGAAAATTTGTTGTTTTTATTGGTTGAAAATTTATATTTTTTAGTTGAAAATTCAATTATTTGCTTGAAAATTTGTAACGAGTATTAAAAAATGACACTTGGACGCTAAGTTTAAGTTCAAATTATAATATTTTTAAACATTAATTTTTTTAACTGAAAAATTGACTGTTCCATATGAATATTCCATCATTTTAGTTTTAAATTAATCATTTTGGTTGAGCATTAATTTTTTTACTGAAAATTTAACTAATTAATTTTTATTTGAAAATTTATATCTCTTTTAGTTGAAAATTCATGTATTTTGTGAAAAATTCTTCTTTTTTGTTAGAAAATTAATCTTCTTGTTTGAAAATTTATTTTTTTGGTTAAAAATTCCGATTTTCTAGTTACAGATTAATCATTTTATTTGAAAATTCATCTTTTTGGTTAAAAATTCAACTATTCCAGTTTTTATTTGAAAATTCATCACTTTGGTTGACAATTTAACTATTTTGCGGAAAATTTGTTGTTTTTATTGGATAAAAATTTAATTATTCCATTTTTGGTTAAAAATTGATCTTTAGTTGAAAATTCAAGTATTTGGTTGAAAGTTCATGTATTTTGTTAAAAATTGGCCTTTTTGGTTGAATTCAAGTGTTTTTTCATATAAAATTAAAACCTTTTTTGGTTGAAATATCAACTAGTAAATTTTTGGTTGAGAATTCATCTTTGGATGAAAATTCAAGTACTTGTTTAAAAGTTATTCTGTTTTGTTGAATTTTTTTTTGTTTTTTTGAAGATTCATCTTTTTAATTTGAAAAATGAAAATTTATCTCTTCAATTGAAAATTTAACTATTATGTTGAAAGTTCGGTTTTGTTTGGTTGAATATTAATTTGTTAACTGAAAATTTAACTAATAACTTTTTATTTAAAAATTTATATCTTTTTTAGTTTAAAATTCATGTATTTTGTGAAAAATTCTTCTTTTTTGTTAGAAAATTAATCTTCTTGGTTGAAAATTTATTTTTTTGTTTGAAAATTCCGATTTTCTAGTTACAGATTAATTATTTTATTTGAAAATTCATCTTTTTGGTTAAAAATTCAACTATTCCAGTTGAAGATTCATCATTTTATTTGAAAATTCATCACTTTGGTTGACAATTTAACTATTTTGTGGAAAATTTGTTGTTTTTATTGGATGAAAATTTAATTATTCCATTTTTGGTTAAAAATTCATCTTTAGTTGAAAATTCAAGTATTTGGTTGAAAATTCATGTATTTTTTTAAAAATTGGTCCTTTTTGGTGGAATTCAAGTGTTTTTTTAATATAAAATTAAAACCTTTTTTGGTTGAAATATTAAATAGTAAATTTTTCGTTGAGAATTCATCTTTGGATGAAAATTCAAGTACTTCTTTAAAAGTTATACTGTTTTGTTCAAATTATTTTTTTTTGTTGAAGATTCATCTTTTTAATTGAAAAATGAAAATTCATCTCTTCAATTGAAAATTTAACTATTTTGTTGAAAGTTCAGTTTTGTTTGGTTGAACATTAATTTGTTAACTGAAAATTTAACTAATAAATTTTTATTTTAAAATTTATATCTTTTTTAGTTGAAAGTTCGTGTTTTTCATGGAAAATTCGTCTCTTTTGTTAAAAAATTAATCTTCTTGGTTAAAAATTTATCTTTTTAGTTGAAAATTCAACTGTTCCAGTTACAGATTAATCATTTTATTTGAAAAGTCATTTTTTTGGTTAAAAATTCAACTATCCCAGTTGAAGAATCATCATTTTATTTGAAAATTCAAAAGTTTGGTTGACAATTTAACTATTTTGTGGAAAATGTGTTGTTTTTATTGGTTAAAAATTTAATTATTCCATTTCTTGTTGAAAATTTATATTTTTTTAGTTGAAAATTCAATTATTTGGTTGAAAATTTGTAACGAGTATTAAAAAATGACACTTCGACGCTAAATGTAAGTTCAAATTATAATATTTTTCAACATTAATTTTGTTAACTGGCAAATTGACTGTTCCAGATGAATATTCCATCATTTTAGTTTAAAATTCATCTTTTTGGTTGAGCATTAATTTTTTTACTGAAAATTTAACTAATTAATTTTTATTTGAAAATTGATATCCCTTTTAGTTGAAAATTCATGTATTTTGTGAAAAATTCTTCTTTTTTGTTAGAAAATTAATCTTATTGTTTGAAAAGTAATTTTTTTGGTTAAAAATTCAACTAACCCAGTTGAAGATTCATCATTTTATTTGAAAATTCATCACTTTGGCTGACAGTTTAACTAGTTTGTGGAAAATTTGTTGTTTTTATTGGTTGAAAATTTAATTATTCCATTTGTTGTTAAAAATTTATATTTTTTAGTTGAAAATTCAATTATTTGGTTGAAAATTTTTAACGAGTATTAAAAAATAACACTTCGACGCTAAATGTCAGTTCAAATTATAATATTTTTAAACATTAATTTTGTTAACTGGAAAATTAACTGTTCCAGATGAATATTCCATCATTTTAGTTTAAAATTCATCTTTTTGGTTGAGCATTAATTTTTTTACTGAAAATTTAACGACTAAATTTTTATTTGAAAATGTATATCTCTTTTAGTTGAAAATTCATGTATTTTGTGAAAAATTCTTCTTTTTTGTTAGAAAATTAATCTTCTTGTTTGAAAATTTATTTTTTTGGTTGAAAATCCCGATGTTCCAGTTCTAGATTAATCATTTTATTTGAAAATTCATCTTTTTGGTTAAAAATTCAAGTATCCCTGTTGAAGATTCATCATTTTATTTGAAAATTCTTCACTTTTGTTGACAATTTAACTATTTTGTGGAAAATTTGTTGTTTTTATTGGATGAAAAATTTATTATTCCATTTTTGGTTAAAAATTGATCTTTAGTTGAAAATTGAAGTATTTGTTTGAAAATTCATGTATTTTGTAAATTTTTCGTTGAGAATTCATCTTTTTTGGATGAAAATTCAAGTACTTGTTTAAAAGTTATACTGTTTTGTTAAAATTATTCTTTTTTTTTTGAAGATTCATCTTTTTAATTGAAAAATGAAAATTTATCTCTTCAATTGAAAATTTAATTATTTTGTTGAAAGTTCGATTTTGTTTGGTTGAATTTGAAAATTTATATCTCTTTTAGTTGAAAATTCATGTATTTTGTGAAAAATTCTTCTTTTTTGTTAGAAAATTAATCTTCTTGGTTGAAAATTTATGTTTTTGGTTGAAAATTCGGATTTTCTAGTTACAGATTAATTATTTTGTTTGAAAATTCATCTTTTTGGTTAAAAATTCAACTATCCCTGTTGAAGATTCATCATTTGATTTGAAAATTCATCACTTTGGTTGACAATTTAACTATTTTGTGGAAAATGTGTTGTTTTTAATGGATAAAACTTTAATTATTCCAATTTTTTGTTAAAAATTGATCTTTTTTAGTTGAAAATTCAAGTATTTGGTTGAAAAATCATGTATTTTGTTAAACTTTGGTCCTTTTGGGTTGAATTAAAGTATTTTTATATAAAATTAATAACTTTTTTGGTTGAAATATCAACTAGTAAATTTTTCGTTGAGAATTCATCTTTTTTGGATGAAAATTCAAGTACTTGGTTAAAGGTTATACTCTTTTGTTAAATTTTTTTTTTAAGATTCATATTTTTAATTGAAAAATGAACATTCTTCACTTCAATTGAAAATTTAACTATTTTGTCTGGTTGGAAATTAATTTTTTTTATGGAGAATTTAATTACTTCAGTTGAAACTTTAATTATTTTGTTGAAAAATCGTTTCTTTTTTTGGTTTACAATTAATTTTCTTAGCTGAAAAATTGAATGTTCCAGATGAATATTCCATCATTTTAGTGTAAAATTCATCTTTTTGGTTGAACATTAAATTTGTAACTGAAAATTTAACCATTCAATTTTTATTTGAAAATTTATGTATTTTTTAGTTAAAGAAATTCATGTATTTTGTTGAAAATTTGTATTTTTTGTTAAAAAATTCATCTTTTTGGTTGAAAATTCCATTGTTCCAGTTACAGATTAATCATTTTATTTGAAAATTCATCACTTTGGTTGAAAATTTAATTATTTTGTAGAACATTTGTAGTTTTTATTGGGTTAAAATTTAATTATTCCATTTTTGGTTAAAAATTGATTTTTTTTAGTTGAAAATTCTAGTATTTTGGTTGAAAATTCATGTGTTTTGTTAAAGTTTGGTCCTTTTTGGTTGAATTAAAGTATTTTTTATATAAAATCAATACTTTTTTTTTGTTTGAAATATCAAATAGTAAATTCTTCGTTGAAAATTCATTTTTTTTAAGATTCATCTTTTTAATTAAAAAATTAAAATTCATCTCTTCAATTAAAAATTTAACTATTTTGTTGAAAGTTAGGCTTTGTTTGGTTGAACATTAATTTTTTAACTGATCAATTTTTATTTTTAAATTTATATCTTTTTTAGTTGAAAATTCATTTATTTTGTGGGAAATTCGTCTCTTTTGTTAAAAAATTAATCTTCTTGGTTGAAAATTCCACTGTTCCAGTTACAGATTAATCATTTTAGTTGAAAAGTCTTTTTTTTTTGTTAAAAATTCAACTATCCGAGTTGAAGATTCATCATTTTATTTGAAAATTCATCACTTTGGTTGACAATTTAACTATTTTGTGGAAAATTTGTTGTTTTTATTGGTTGAAAATTTAATAATTCCATTTTTTGTTGAAAATTTATATTTTTTAGTTGAAAATTCAATTATTTGGTTGAAAATTTGTAACGAGTATTAAAAAATGACACTTCGACGCTAAATGTTTAATTCAACTGTTTTTTATTTAAAATTAAAACATTTTTTGATTGAAATATCAACTATTATTTTTTGTGTTTAGAATTCAACTTTTTGGGTTGAAAATTCCACTATTTTTTTAGCAAATTTAACTGTTTGGTTCCAAATTAAACTTTTTGTTAAAAATTCATATTTTCGGGTTGAAAATTGAACTGTTTTGTAGAAAATTCGTCTTCTTGGGTTAACAATTAATCTCTTCTGGCAGAAATTCAATCTTTTTTTATTCAAATTACAACGGTTTGTTTAAAAATTGATTTGTTATTGTTGAGGATTCAACTATTTTGATCAAAATTCATCTATTTGGTTGAAAATTCATATTTTCCCGGTGAAAATTCAACTGTTTTGTAGAAAATTCGTCTTTTTGGCATGAAAATTCCACATTTTTTATTACATTTTTTTTCTTCATTTACTGAAAAATCTTTCTTTGGTTGAAAATTCGTTTTTTAGTTTGAAAATTCATCTCTTTGAATAGAAATGTCATTTTTGTGATAAAAAATGCAACTGTTTGGCTAAAAATTAATATTTTAGTCGAAGACTCAACTAACTTGTTGGAAATTAGTCTTTTTCGGTTGAATTAAACTATTTTTGATTAAAATTAAAATATTTTCTGGTTGAAATATCAATTTTTATGTCTTGTGTAGAGAATTCAACTTTTTGGGTTGCAAATTCCACTATTTTTTTCAGCAAATTTAACCGTTTGGTTAAAAATTTAATTTTTTGTTAAAAATTCATATTTTCGGGTTGAAAATTCAACTGTTTTGTAAAAAATTCATCCTTTTGGGTTAAAAATTCAACCTCTTTTGGCAGGAATTGAATCTTTTTTTATTCAAATTACAACGGTTTCTTTAAAAATTGATCTGTTATTGTTGAGGATTCAACTATTTTGATGAAAATTCATCTATTTGGTTGCAAATTAACTTTTTCGTTGAAAATTCATATTTTCTGGTAGAAAATTCATGTTGTTAGTTGAAAAAAAGTTTTAAATTAATCAGTGTGGCAAAACATTATTTCTTTTTAACTAAAAATGTAACTATTCATATTTAGTTGAAAATTGATCTTTTTTAGTTGAAAAATGATCTTTTTTAGTAAAAACATCAACTGTTTGGTTGAAAATTTGTCTTTTTTAGTTGAAAATTGAATTACAT
This sequence comes from Andricus curvator, assembly GCA_932195095.1. Lineage (NCBI taxonomy): Eukaryota > Metazoa > Arthropoda > Insecta > Hymenoptera > Cynipidae > Andricus > Andricus curvator. The sequence goes on along the minus strand of CAKNYM010045752.1, from coordinate 7,156 downwards.
TGAAAATTTATGTATTTTGTTGAAAAATCGTCTTTTTTGCTAGAAAATTAATTTTTTTGTTTGAAAATTATTCTTTTTTGTTTAAAAATGCATTTTGTGTTTGAAAATTCAATTATTGCAGTTAAATATTCATAATTTTAATTGAAAATTCATATTTTCAATAAATTGGTTGAAAGTTGAAATACTCTGTTAAAACTTATATTTTTTTTCTTGAAGATTCATCTACTATTCTAACTATTCATCTAACTGTTCATTTTTAGTTGAAAATTGATCTTTTTTAGTTGAAAAATCAACTATTTTGTTGAAAATTTGTCTTTTTTAGTCGAAAATTGAATTATTATATTGAAAATTTATGTATTTTGTAGAAAAATCGTCTTTTTTGGTAGAAAATTAATTTTTTGGTTTGAAAATTATTCTTTTTGTTAAAAAATGCATTTTTTGTTTGAAAATTCAATTATTCCAGTTAAATATTCATAATTTTAGTTGAAAATTCATGTTTTCAATGAGTTGGTTGAAAGTTGAAATACTCTGTTAAAACTTATATTCTTTTTCTTGAAGATTCATCTACTATTCTAACTATTCATCTAACTGTTCATTTTTAGTTGAAAATTGATCTTTTTTAGTGGAAAAATCAACTATTTTGTTGAAAATTTGTCTTTTTTAGTCGAAAATTGAATTATTATATTGAAAATTTATGTATTTTGTAGAAAAATCGTCTTTTTTGGTAGAAAATTAATTTTTTGGTTTGAAAATTATTATTTTTGTTTAAAAATTCATTTTTTGTTTGAAACTTCAATTATTGCAGTTAAATATTCATAATTTTAGTTGAAAATTCATATTTTCAATGAATTGGTTGAAAGTTGAAATACTCTGTTAAAACTTATATTTTTTTTCTTGAAGATTCATCTACAATTCGAACCATTCATTTTTAGTTGAATGTTGATCTTTTTTAGTTGAAAATTCATATTTTTGGTTGAAAAATGATCTTTTTTAGTTGAAAATTCGTAATTTTTAGTAGAAATTAATATTCTTAGTTGAAAATTTATCTTTTTGGTTTGAAATTCAACTATTCCAGTTAAAAATTCATCATTTTGTTTGAAAATGTATTTTTTTTAAATTAGTTTTTTTTGTAGAAAATTAATCTTTTTGGATGAAAATTCAACAATTTGGTTAAAAATTCATCTTGTTAAAAATGCAATATTTTTACTTGAAAAGTTAGGAATCTGAAGCGGTTTAAATTGAATTTAATATCGTGCTCACATTAATTTTACCAAAATATGACATACATTTTAAGTATAAGAAAAAAAAATAAAAATTTGTTTGAATTATTATACAAATTCATGAACTTTAGGAACAAATTCAATAAATGCTTAATTATGTTGAATATCTTGTAAGAAACTGAAAAAAAAAAAATTATCTATAATAAACTCGCGAAATCATATACGTATTCCTCGTCGATAGTTTTAAAAAATGCGAAATATTTTAATGACTCCGTACTATCAAAAATTATACCTGGAAAAAAATTGAGATACCTAAAAAAAACCTGGAATTGTCAGGGAATTTTTTCCATGATTTGAGTAGACACCCTCTTATAGACTAAAGAATAATACTTTAGATAAACATTGAAGTTCATTTCTTGTTTATTTTATAATAACCTACACAATTTTTTTCTCTACAGAAATTTAAGATCAAAATCGAAGACTCTCCTAGAAGAAAGGATATGGTGTTTATGGGTGGAGCAGTATTAGCAGAAATAACAAAGGATCGCGATGCCGTTTGGATGCTTCGCGAAGAATATGAAGAAAAGGGATTAAACGTTTTAAAAAAATTAGGACGTTATGACTCTTAATAAACCAAATCCGTCAGCAAACGCAAAATGTAATTCAACTTCAAATGGATTCGGTTCGAACGAATCTTTCTCGAAATTCAGAAATCGCTCTGATCCAGAAACAAATAATTAATGCCAGAATCTTGGTATCAGAGTTGTTATTAAACCGAATGTTAGAGTTCTATAATAATCCAGTTTTATTCTTCATTCTTCTTCGAGGATTTTTTTATTGATTCTTCCACGGCGAAATGATTTTTCTGAAAGAGAATCTTACGCAAAACGTACCAGCGCATTTAGCATTTATATTGTATATAATATAAGAGATCAAGTATCTTACTTTATGGATTAAAAATACTTATAGAAAGAATTAAATTTAACAGTAAACTACTTTTTATTTGCCTGCGTTGCGTAATGTTTAAGTGGACCTAAGGAGTGGTTTTTTGGATGCCGCCGAAACCACTCGAATATGCAATACGAATTTAGAGTATCTTGTTAACCTTGTATGTAATAAAATATTCAATTGGAAATAAATACTTCTAATCATTTAATTAACTTAACAATTACATTATAGTTAACCATGTTCGTCGTTTAAATCATTTGCGGTGAGATAACAGGTTTTGTTTTGAATTTAAATTTGTTCTATTTTCACGAATTCATATTTTTTGGTTAAAAATGAAATTATTCGGTTGAATAATTAATAAATATTTGGTTGAAAATTCAATTGATTGAAAATTCGTCTTTTTGTCTTGAAAATTCAACTCTTTGGTTGAAAATTCATATTTTTGTGTTGAAAATAGGAACAATTTTGTTAGTCATCCTTTTTGGTTGAAGATTGGTCTTTTTGGGTTAAAAATGCATCTCTTTTTGGTAGAAATTTAATCTGTAAAGGTTAAAAATGCAACTTTTTATTGGAAAACAAATCTGGTTTGATTGAGGATTCAACTATTTGTTAAAAAATTTTTTTCTTTCAAAACTCTACTACGTGATAGAAAGCTCAATTATTTTGTTAAAAATTGATTATCTTGTTTAACGATTCATCTCTGGTTGAAAATTGAACTATTTTGTTGAAATATTTTTTCAACAAAAATTAATGCTTTTTAATTGAAAATGAAACCAATTAGTCTTTTTAAGTAGACAATTAAGCTACTTGTCTGAAATGTCATGTATTTTGTATAAAACTCGATTTTTTTTGTTAGAAAATTAATCTTATTGGCTGCGAATTGACCTTTGTTTTATTGAAAATTTAAGTAATTCAACTATTTGGTTAAAAATCCATTTTTTCATATGAAAATTCCACTACTTCATTAAAAATTCATCTTTTTGTTTCAAAATTCCACCTTTTATCGAAAATTCCACCTTTTGTCGAAAATTCATAAACCATTTTTTTGAAAAATTGTCTCTTTTAATTTAAAATTCAACTACTTCGGTAAAAATTCATTTGTTTCGAATGAGGATAAAATTATTTGGATCAAAAATTTTCTTTTTTGTTAAAAATTAATTTTTCGTTGAAAATTCAACTGTTATATAGAAAATTGTTTTTTTTTTTAAATTGTAAATTCAACTATTTCAAATATTTTGTTAAAAAAATGTTTTGTTGAAAATTAAATTTTTAAACTGAAAATTCATCTATTACATTTATGGTTGAAAATTCATGCATTTGGTGAAGATTTGTCTTTTTTGTTTGAACTCAACTGTTTTTGATATAGAATACAATTTTTTTAAATGAAAATTAGAGATTACGTGGTTGAAAGTAGAACTCCTGCTTTGTTAAAAATTCATTTTTTTTGGCTGAAGATTCAAAATTTTAGTTGAACATTCTTTTTTTTAAATTAATATTTTTAATTGATAACTATTCCATTTGTGGTTTAAAATTTACTTTTTTTAATTAAAAAATCAACAATTTTGTTAAAAATTTGTCTTTTTGGTTGGAAATTCATCTTCTTGGTTGAAAATAATTAATTTCTTTTCATTGAGGATTCAAATATATATTTTTTATTGTTGAAAATTTAAATTTTTAGCTGATAATTCCATTTTTCGTTGAAAGTTTACCTGTTACAAGTGAAAAATCAACACTTTTGTTGGAAAGTTACCTTTTTTAATTGAAAATTCAACAATTTTGTAGAAAATTCTTATTTTTGGATTCAAAATTCAACTATTTCGTAGAACAAATTTTTTTTCATTATTTTCAACTATTTTGTTAAAATTATGCCTTTTTTGGATGAAAATTAGATGGTTTTTCATCTGTTAAATTTATGGTTGAAAATTCATATGCATTTGATGAAGATTCTTTTTTTTTAACTCAACTGTTTTTGATATAAAATATAAGTTTTTTTTTTAAATGAAAATTCAACTACTTGGTTCAAAGTCGAACTCCTGCTTTGTTAAAAATTCATTTTTTTGTTGTTGAAAATTCAAAATTTTAGTTGAAAATTATTCTGTTTTTTTGTTGAAAATTAATATTTTTAATTGATAACTTAACTGTTCCATTTTTTGTCTAAAATTTACCCTTTTTAATTGAAAAATCAACAATTTTGTTAAAAATTTGTCTTTTTGGTTGCAAATTCATCTTCTTGGTTGAAAACTAAGTTTTTTGTTAAAAATTCAACTGTTTTGTTAAAAGTTTGTCGTTTTGTTTGAAAAGTCAACTATTTTATTTAAAAAATTTCTGTTTTGATTGAGGATTCAAATATTCTGTAGAAAATTCGTCTTTTTAATTGAATTCAATTGTTTTGGATTCAAATTAAAATCTTTTTTGATTAAAATATCAACTATTATATTCTTGGTTCAAATTTGATCTTTTTTAGATAAAAAGTCAACTATTTTGTTGAAAATTCGTCTTTTTGGTAGAAAATTAATCCTCTTGGTTGAAAATAAACTTTTCCATTGGGAATTCAATTATTTGGTAAAAATTCATCTTTTCCTTCGACAATTCAACTATTTTGTTGAAAATTCGTCTTTTTGGATTGAAAATTCAACTATTTAGTTAAAAATTTATTTGTTTTGATAGAGGATTCAAACGTTGAAAACTTTTCTTTTTTTGCTTGAAAATTAAACTACTTGCTTGAAAGTTGAACTGTTTAATTAAAAACTCATTTTTGTGGTTGAAGATGCCAAATTTTAGTTAAAAATTCATCTCTGGTTGCAAATTTATTTTCCTTGCTGAAAATTAACTTCTTTAACTGAAAATTGAACTTTTTCTTTATTGGCTAAAAATCTTTGTTAATTGAAAAATCAACTATTTGGTTAAAAATTCGTCTTTTTGAAAGAAAATTAAACTTCTTGGTTGAAAATGAACTTTTTCGTTGAAAATTTAATTGTTTGGTAGAAAATATTCCTCTTTTTCGACTAAAAATTAATTTCTTTTGATTGAGAATTCAGCTATTTTGTTCAAATTTGGACTTTTTTGGTTGAATTTAACTATTTTTGAATAAAAATAAAAAAGCTTTTGGTTAAAAATTAAATTACTTGGTTGAAAGTTGAACTACATGGTTAAGAATTTATTTCTATGGATTAAGATTCAAAATTTTACTTGAAAACTCATCTCTTCGATTGAAAATTCCGTTTGTTTGGTTGAAAATTAATTTTTTAAACTTATATTTTAACTATTCCATTAATATCTGAAAATTCATGTATTTTTATGAAAATTCGTCTTTTTCGGTTGTTTTCAACTGTTTTTTATTTGAAATATAAATGTTTTTTCTAATGAAACTACTTGATTGAAGATTGCATTCTTTTGTTAATTTTTTTTTGTTGGTTGGAGATTCAAAATTTTGTTTAAAATTCATCTTTTTTGTAGAAAGTTCTTTTTTGTTGTTGAAAATTTAAATTTTCAGCTGATAATTTAATCATTCCATTTTTCTTTGAAAATTTACCTTTTCCAATTGAAAAATCAACACTTGTTGACAATTTATCTTTTTTAATTGAAAATTCAAGAATTTTGTAGAAGATTAGATGGTTTTATTCAAAATTAATTTGTTTTATTGAAAAGTCGTCTTTATTGGTTAAATTCAACTTTTTTAAATTGAAAATTAAACGGCTTTTAATTCAAATGTTTATTTTATTGAAAATTAAATTGTTTTTGATTGAAAATAAAATATTATTGTTGGAAAATTAAATAATTAAAAAATTTAGTTGAAGATTCATCTCTATGATTGAAAATTAATTTTTTTTAAAGAAAATTTAACTACGTGGTTGAAAGTTGAAGTACTTTGTTAAAAATTCTTTTTTTTTTTATTAAAGATACAAAATATTAGTTGAAAATTTCTTTTTTCTTTGCTAAAAATCAAATTTTCAACTGTAAATTGAACTATTTCGGTAGAAAATTAATCTTCTTGATTGAAAATGAGGTTTTTTTTTAAATTCGTCTGTTTTGTATAAAATTCGTCTTTTTGAATTGAAAATTGAACTATTACGTTTGGAAATTCATTTGTTTTGATTGACGATTGAACCATTTTCTTAAATATTTGTCGTTTTTGGTTGAAAATTATACGGTTTTGGTGAAAATTAATTTTTTTGATTGAAAATTTAACTATTACATTTATAGTTGAAAATTCCATGTAATTTGATGAAAATTCGCCTTTTTCGGTTGAATTCAACTGTTTTTTATTTAAAATATAAATGTTTTTTTAATGATACTACTTGGTTTAGAGTTGAATTATTTTATTAAATTCTTTTTTTATTGTTGAAAATTTAAATTTTCAGCTGATAATTCCATTTTTCGTTGAAAGTTTACCTTTTACCAAAGATATTCTTTTACAAGTGAAAAATCAACACTTTTGTTGAAAAGTTACCTTTTTTATTGAAAATTCAACAATTTTGTAGAAAATTCTTATTTTTGGATTTAAAATGCAACTATTTCGTTAGAAATGTTTTTTTATTAACGATTCAACTATTTTGTTAAAATTATGCCTTTTTTGGTTGAAAATTAGATGGTTTTATTCAAAATTAATATGTTTCACTGAAAATTCGTCTTTATGGTTAAATTCAACTGTTTTTGATTGAAAATTAAACTGCTTTTGAAATTCATCTTCTTGGTCCAAAATTGAACTATTTCGTTAAAAATCCATTTGTTTTGATTGAGGATTCATCTGTTTGGTTGAAAATTATATGGTTTTTTTTTAATGAATTTTTTTAACTTGGTTGAAGATTCAAAATTTCAGTTGAAAATTCATCTTTTTTTTGTTGCTGAAAATTAATATGTTTAACTGATAATTCAACTATTCCATTTTTGGTTGAAAATTTTTTTTTTTTTTAGTTCAAAAATCAACAATTCGTCTTTTTCATTGGAAATTCATCTCCTTGGTTGAAAATTAAGTTTTTTTTTAAATT
>CAKNYM010045750.1:33172-50808 GCA_932195095.1 Andricus curvator | reverse complement strand
AGATGTTGAAAGCAACCAAATATACGGCAACTTATTTTATTTGTTAGAATGGAGAAACATTAAAAATATTTGATACTTTTATATCAAAATAGGAAAGTCCAAGAAAAACTTCTTGCGTCAAGATAAATTAAGTATGGGAATTCAATATAGAATTAGCGAATTGTAGGCTATTTTCTACGATAGGACAATCGTAAAATCTAGCGAACGTGTTTGAATTCTTAGTCCAGCCAGCTGTCTTTCTGATCAAATCCAAATCAACTCCAAGATTCTTAGCAGTAGAAGTAGCTGCATGTCGCGTACTATGCGCAGAAAAGATTTCTATGTCAATTCCGGTTTTTGTTAAGATATCCTTAACCCAATGACTCAGGGTCTGCGATGAGACGTCTTGATGAGGTTTTCTGGTAGAGATAAACAATTTCCCAGTAAATTTTCGTAAAGACTTCGAAGCTTCCAAGTAAGATTCAAGAGCCGACGCAGGACATAGTTTCTTGTCTGGATAGTATGGTAAAAGTAAAATCGGTTGCGCTTTATTGCGACCCGACGTTTTTATCTGATCTGTAATCCTAATCTCAATTGAAGTTGAAGTCTTTTTAATATTACTGATTTCAATAGAAGCAAAGGTTTGCATTCTGTGACTTGTAGTGAGAGCTAAGAGCGTCACAAGCTTTTTAGATAAATCTTGAAAATTCAAGTCTTCATTAGTCGGTTTGGAAGAAAAATAATTTAGAACCACTTGCGGATTCCAGGTGTGGTCGTATCTGGGGCGAGCTGGTCTTAATCTCGAAATTCCTTTAAAAAACCTTTGTATTCTCTCATCGTTGGTGATTCGAGAATCTGCATTCAAGGATAACGCAGACCTAGTACAGTTGATTGTACTATATGAAGAGCCTTTTTCGTACTCTTGAGTAAGAAACTTAAGAATCTCAGGAACTTAAGAGACACATCATAGTTCTTCATCGATGAGTTTTTAACAGAAGCCACAGATATTTGAAGTGAGGTTTCTGGAATTCATTTTCCCCTCAATGCTTGCCGGACAACATCCCTGCCACCAGGGTAAGGTGTTTCCAAAGTGGATGCGGTTCCCTGTTACAAGAAAGTAGGAGATTCATTTTTGGCTCAAAATAAATTGGTTCTTGGATCATCATTGATTGAAAAACAGGGTACCAAGGCTGAGTAGGCCAGTCTGGAATAATGACAGTACCCTCAGTTTCCTCAGATTTTATTTTGTTAAGGACCTTTAGAATAATTGCAAAAGGGGGGAAAGCATAGAAAAAGTATTTTTTCCAAGACAGCGTAAAAGCATCTGCTGCTACAGAACCGGGATCCTTTTTCCACGATACATAAGGCACACATTTATTATTTGTTCGGCTAGCAAATAAATCAATATTTGGTTTTCCAAATTGTTTAGTTATTTTTCTAAAAGCGAAATCAGCTAATTCATATTCAGTTTCGGGCAATAATTTTCGGGATTCGAGGTCTGCCTCGAAGTTTTCTTTGGAGCTAATATAAGAAGCAAATATGAAAATATTTCGTTCCTCACACCATTTCCAAATTTCTCTAGCTGTCTTATATAAATGAACATGCTGAATTCCTACCATTTTATTAATGTAACAGATAGCTGTTGTATTATCTATTCGCAATAGAACATCACAAGAATTTAAATTTCTAGTAAAACAGTGAAGGCCAAAGAGAGCAGCTTTTAATTCTAATGCATTTATATTAAGTTCATGCTCATCTTGAGTCCAAAAACCGTGAACTTTCTCAGAACCGCAGACAGCACCTCAACCAGTAAGGGAAGCATCTGTGAAAATTTCGATAACAAATTCAATGTTTCTTAGAGATTTAAAACCTGACATTATATTATTTTCTCACCATAATAGGTCGTTTTTATTTAATCATAAGATTATTTGAGCATCAAAGTTGCCTTTGTTATGAAAAAGCGCACGATTCTTTTGTCTCTCGAAATCTTTGGTATATAACCAACTGTAAGATAAAGCAGGACAACAAGATACGATAGAACCGACAAACTTGGCAAAGTCTCGAATTTTACATTTTGTTAATTTTTAAAATTGTTTAATCTGATTAGAAATAGCTAGTCTTTTTGATGTAGGAAGCCTCAGAACCATTTTGGAAGAGTCAAAGATATAACCTAAAAATAGACAACAAGTACTTGGAACAACCTGGCTCTTACTCTCGTTGATTAAAAACCCTAACCTTTGTAGTAATTCCCGAGTTTTGCTGAGATTTCTCAAGCATTGGGAGTGCGTTTGGCCAATCAGTAAAAAATCATCAAGATAAATAACTGAAAGAAACCCCGTCTATCTGAGATAGGACACTATTGGTCTTAAAAGCTTCGTGAAAATGTAAGGGGCCGTGCAAAGGCCAAAAGGTACACAAGAAAATTCGTAAAGTTTGCCATCAAATTCAAATCTTTGATATTTTCTATGACTTACGTCAACCGAGATTGTGTTAAAAGCATCTTTTAAATCTAAGGTCGCCATCAAACAGTCTTTACTCATTTCTCTAATCGCAGTTTTGTGATCTTCCAACTTAAAATGTTCTGTGTGAACAAATTCGTTTAATTTTTTCAAGATCAAAATAAACCTATTCGAACCGTCCGGTTTCGGAACTAGAAAAATAGGCGAAAGGAATTGGCCTTCCTGAGGAGTATATTCTACTACGACTCCCTTTTCAGTAAGTTCAGAAATTGCGGAAAAAAGCTGGGTTTTTTCCGATGCAGAAAAATTTCTACGATTTAAATACTGTTGGTGTGGGATTCTATGGAAGGGTATTTTGTAACCCTGAACCCAAGATAAAATAATTGGGTCTGAGGAAATTGTTTTCCATTCTTGTATAAAATACCTGAGCCTACCAGCGACCGTACTTACTGAATTATTTAATTCCTCCTGAAGTTCCCCTTGTTCCTGTTGGCTGTCTTCAACTGAGACTGCGGCTGATAAGGTTGCTGGAACCGGCGATTCTTCACAATATCCTGTCGAGGAGTCGCTAACGGTTTCTGCCCGCCTCGCATAAAAAAATTGTTCCTGTATTGGTAACGAGGCAGGCTCTTCGGGTTTTTTGAAGCCGTTTGAGGTTTGTCCATTACGGATTTAAATGCAATCGAACTGCGATCGACTAGTTTCGCTGATTTGACCTTTTCTACTAGATCGGAGCCAAACAAAAACTCATCTGGAGTAGTAGCAGCTAAAGCTTCTTTAAGAGGTGGCTTGTAGTTCGCCAAAACCAGTCTTCTTCTGATGACTGTTTCTTCCTGAAACAAGTCTGAAAGCATTCTGCATGAATCAGATATAGGTTGCAGAAAAGGGGTACTGTCAAAACCTCCATTATTTTCAGGTTCCGATCTATCTAGAATGGTTGAGATCGCTTTCGCTGAGGCTGCTATGCACATCGATAACTTTTCTTGTCTCAAGGCGATTCTTTTATCTCTGGAATGAGTACTTTCCGGCAACCTTTTGAATTCTGGATTTAATTTTGGCGGGGCGAAGAATTGACAATTTTCTGGAAGAGGATACTTTTTAATCAATTCTGATTTCTCTTCAGAAGGCAAGCCCAGGTGTTTAATTTCCTTCCAGCGAACTTCAAAGTCATGGTGGATTGGCGGAGCTAGCGTCTTATCTTCGGTTAAGCGCTTCCCGAGTATTTTCTGGACGCTCGTGGTAAGAACCTTACCAGCAGAGGAATCGGTGTTGGCAGAAGCGCTGTTGCCAGGAACTGGATCTGTAGTTGACCCAGGATGTATAGAAACTACATTTGCAGTATTGTCTGTAGTATTGGTTGCGTTGTCAGACTTCAGCTCAGGCAAAAATGTGCTCTTATTCCCACTATCGGAAAAGTAGAGATCTGCTCCGCCGGGAAGTTCATAATCAAACCATGATGAAGAAGGACCTAAATCAAGGCAACAGGAAAAAATAAATATTTCTTACTGGGAAATAAAAATGTATTGTACAGATAGCTTAAAGCTCATCAAAATACTAAGTTCTTTTTTAGTTAGGACCATTGACTCATCAGCATATAAAGTTCTTTTTATGTTAGAACCATTGAATTCTAGCGGGCTAGAGCCAGTATTAAAAACAATAACATAAAAGAAGTATTTTTGGTTAGACCAAATATTTGTACTGGGTTAGAGCCCACATTTAAACTTATCAGCATAAGCAAACAATTCTTTTTATGTTAGAACCATTGAATTCTAACGGGTTAGAGCCCGCATTAAGAAAAATATCTTAAAAGAAATATTTTTGGTTAGACCAAATATTTTTAAAGGGTTAGAGCCCAAATTCAAGCTTATCAGTATATGCATAATTATGTTTAGGTTACGACCATTGCATTTAGACAGGTTAGATCTCGCGTTGAGAACGAAGTCTTAAAAGAAAACATTTTTGGGTTAGACCAATGATTTCTATCGGGTTAGGGCCCGTAATTAAGAACAATATTTTAAAAAACAGGATAGATCTTGTCAAGCAATTTGGCATGTGCCTAATCGCAACATAGGAAGCCATCTTAGGTCGAATCGAGATGCTTATTGACAATATTCAGGTTAGAGCCCGAAAATTGACTGTAGCAAACATTTTACAGGTTAAAGCCCGATAAATGTTATCAGGAACATATTTACAACTAAAAGAGAAAACGAGCTTACCTGGATTGAATGATTCTGACATAGACGAATCAGAACCAGACACTCTGCGGCGCCTCGCCTTTGCTTTCTTTGCCCTCTTTGCATCCCTCTCCAGCTTTTTAATTATAAGAAGAAGCTTTTTGGCCTTTTTTGATTTATAGGTTTCATCTTCTGATGAACTAGAAGACGTAGAGGACGACGACGAGCTGCTGCGTCTCCTCTTTTTTCCTTTTCCCATTGTAATGATTATTAAATTATATAGTATTTAAAAAACACGTCTAGTGTGACTGACAAGAAAGAAAAGAATGACAAGGCTCGCGTATCGCAGAACAGAAGAGGAACGCGCGCCATATTTTCTTTATTTAACTTTGAAAATCGTGGTTGGACTGACTGGAAGTAGGGGTGGTGAGCCCACACTTGTAGTTATTTATAACTACAAGAAAACTATCCACCTAGAAACACTACCCGAATCGGGTAGTGTCACGCCTACCCTGAAAGGGAAATGGCTTAATGGTATACTTTTCAGCCAGCCTGGGACTCGATGGTATCAGGAGAATAAGACCATAAAAGAAGCGGCATGAGAATTTAGGATTATTGCGTTCTCGCCTCTGCGCTCTCCTCCCTCTCTTCTCTCGAGCGACCCAGGAACTTTACTATGGCGAGAGGCTAGGAGGGACAGATGGGAGATCACGATCACGGCATACTAGCCATTGACGTGTGGGCTTTTACAGATTTAGAATTTTTATGGGGCCCACCGTAAAAAATAATCTTTTATTATAAAAATTATAGCCAATATTCAATTACATAGCCTTGAATTAAATAATCAATTTATGTACTTGATTTAAATAAATCAAAATTTAATATTTATTTAATTTAATATTGTTAAGAAAATTAATCAGCTAATAATTAATTAATCTGTTCACAAAATAAAAAGCATTAAACTATACTATTCATTCTGGCATTCAAACAATTTTTACTTTACATTCCTTTTGAATTTTCACTTTCATTTCTGAAAATTTGACTTATTAGTAACCTTATCCAGTAATTTGAGAAAAAAGTAAAACATATACAAATATAATTTTGAAAATTAAATTTAGATAATCATTTTACAACATCACAAACATTGACAGAATTTACGTAATTGGAATAGAGGTATTATATATATGTATATTTAATCTCTCCCTTTTACGGGTTTGAGGGCCTCCACTCCCTGTACATATATGTACATTTCATCCTTAACCTAACTTAACCGCTGCTTATATTCTAATGTTTCGCCTTACTTAAAATAACACTAATATTAACACAATTGGTTCTTAAACTTATAAAAATGAGCAATCTTCCAGGGCTTCCGTTTTTTCTTACCATCGAATACATTTCCATCGATTTAAAATTAAAAATTTTTGCTTGTTACTTTCCTTTAGACAGGATTACCCGTTTGGCTCTGCCCTGCTCCCTTGCTTTCTCTTACTTCTTCCAGTTTTTTCATCCACGTCACTCCCTGTGCATTACCATCCAAAATCCATCTTACACACTCATCCACAGTCAACTGTCCATCTTCCTCTCCTGTACACCTCTCTAACACATGTGCCCATGACTCCATTTCGTATCCATATACTCTGCACAGACTGTCCTCTTCATCCATCCAATATGTACAAGATCTCACTCCTTCTCCCATTCTAAACCGTACCACCCTATTCCATTTGTCTTCCTTTGTTATTTTTTGCAAATATTCTGGTTCCGCCAACCCTTTGACCATCATATACTATCTAATGTTCCTCGAATCCATAATCTTTATCCACCTCTCTTCTCCTTGTTTTACTAATAGCTCTAACTCTATGTTCTCCCACTCCATCACCCCTTCTTGTATATCACAAGCCCTCCTCATTTTTTTCCTTTCTTCCTCCCATTTCGAATTTCCCAAATTGCCTCTCGTCTCCTTGTTCCGAACTTCGTCCAAGCATACTTGTGCTATTATGCTCCCCTCTCCCCTTTTCAGCTTCTCTTCAAACTTCCAGGCTCTCTTAATTTGTCTAGTAACCATTTTTTCCCTTCCTAGTTCTTCCCTTAACATGTATCCTGGGCAACTCGAACTAACCCCCATTACCCATCTCAGGAATCTCTCATGCATGCTTTCCACTTTCCTATATTCCTTCCATCCCCAGACCTCCACTCCATAACACAACACCGCCCAAACCAACGCATCAAACAACCAAACCCTCATTCTCCAATCGTCATTGAACCTTCTCTTTCCTATAACCCATACTTGGCCCATTACTGTACTCGCACATTCGATTCTTTTCCTCACCTGCACCTCATTTCCCCCTCCTGCCTCAAACCAAAAACCTAAGTAACAGAACTCCTCCACACTTTCCACTGTTTGTCCGTTCATCTTCCAAACGTAATCTATTTTGGTCTTTCTATTTCTAAAGCACATCACCTTGTTCTTCCCTACGTTCACCGTCAGTTCTTTTGTTCCCACATACTCTTCGAAAATTCTTATCATTAGGTTCATTTTCAGTAAAAATTTCCTTTATCCTCTCCACCAACCCTTCCTCTATTCCCCTCTCTTTTATTACCTGCCATAGCACTTTTCTATTCACTGAGTCAAAAGCTGCTTTAAAATCTACGAACAAGGCGACTAATTTCCCTCTTTTCCTCCCTAGTATTCTTTCAACCAAGTAGTTGAGTACGTAAATGTTATCTGTTGTCCCCATCCCTTTTCTAAATCCCGTCTGATTGTGTGGAATACTTTGTTTCTCTTCTATCTGATTCTCTAACCTTTTTCTTAGAATTTCTGCATATATTTTATAACCGACTGGCATGAGAGTGATTCCTCTGTACTCTCCTACCTTCTTACCCTCCCCTTTCTTGACAAGCGGTACCACCAGCCCTGTCATCCACTCCTTCGGCCACCCTTCTCCTTTCCAGACCTTGTTGCAGATCTTCCACATCCCTTCTCTAATCCCTTCTCCTCCATACTTTATTGCTTTGTTCTCCATACCATCCTCTCCTGTAGCCTTGTTTCTTTTCAGTCTATCTATCACCTGATCCACTTCTTCTCTTGTTATTTCGTTCCCTTCCTCCATTTCTCCCTGGACTATCCTTCTATTTTCCCCTTTCATCCTATTTTGTGCTCCCCCTAGCAGACCCTTAAAATAATCCGTCCACTCGCCCGTTTCTATTTCTTCATTCACGCCCTTCCTTCCTCCTCTTTCCCTATTTATCACATCCCAGACCCTACCTTCTTTGATCGCTTTTTCTACTTCTTCCTTGTATTTGTCCTTTCCCTTTTGCTTTTTCCTTTGCAGCAACCTTTCATGTTCTCTTTTTTTCATGTTGTACTCCGCCTTCTCTATTTCTCCTTTCCTCCATTTTCTTACACATTCTTTCATTCTCTCTTTACTCTCCCTGTATTCCTCGTCCCACCAGCCTCTCTTTCCCTCTTGTCTTCCTTCTTTTGTACCTACCTCATTCCTTACCTTCTCAATCGACCCTGTCAACCTTTCAATTAACGGGTCTACTCCCTCCTCCTTTTCATACCTAACATTCTGCTTTTCCATTTTTTGTTTAATCTCTTTTAATTTATCTACCCCCCAGACTCCCATTTTCCTGTTCATACCATGCGCCCCTTTTTCCTCTCTACCCATGCTCTCTGCTCTATCTGCCACCTCCTTTTCCTCTCCCTCCATGTCAAATCCTCTTCAATTTTTTCCCTTCTTCCTTTCAATAATTTTTTGTTCTCCATAATTTTCTTTTTCTCGTCGTCACTCCCTACTTTTACTATAAACATTCCGTCTTTTCTTTCCTTCGTCCCACCTATTCTCTTAACTCCTTCTACCCTTACCTGAACTCCAATAGCTCTCAGAAGATTTTTGATTTCCACTTCCAATCTCCTTTCAATGTCACTTAGTCTCTTCTTCAATCTTTCATTCTCATTTTGCATGTTCTTACTACTCCCTTCTCCTATTTCCGCACCCTCTGTTTCTTTCCCCATATGCTCATTCCTCATTTCTAAATTGTTTACCCGTTCTTCCAACTGTTTTATCTCACTATTTCTCTTTTCGTCCTCCTCTTTCTGTCTATTCTCTATACTCTCTAATTTACCCCATACCTTGTCCTTCTCCTCTTTCCTATTCGAACCCGTGCTGCCTAGCTTGTTAAGGCGTTGTAGGTTAGAGGGCCTCCCGCGTTGATGGCCCGTACCTGAATCCCTTCGCTCTGACGTCGACCCTCTGGTCTGCGTCTCTAACGTCTCTTCGCGCTACTGACAACTTACCCCTTCACCCCACTAACCGCGCTCTCAACCACCTCACCTCTTGTTTCATCACTTACCTGCCCTCTGGCGCCCGATTGTAGGCTTCGTCCCGTCGGCATCCTAGTATCCTATCTTACCCAGTATTCCGCGACGTTTCCCGCTCTTTACTCGCCTACCCCTTACCCCGCAACTAATTTTCTACTCCTAACCTCAAAACTTCACGCGCTCGAATTTCCTTTCTTACAACTTACTTTCACCGAAAACGGAAGCCTAATTGAGATAGAGGTATTTTAATGTAAATAAACTTTTATTATACAAATTATGGCCAATATTAAATTACATAACCTTAAAGCAGTGGTCGGCAAACTTTTTGCTCGCTTTTCAGGTCAGGGCAGGGTTGGCCCAAGAAATTTTTTTCGCCTGCCGGACTTTGTTCGTCAACGCTATGGTTCTCCTGCGTAGGGTTCGGTTGTAGTAGCTTTTCTCGGCCGGGGTTCATTGGGAGACGGACTACTCAATGGGAATAAAAAGTTAACAATCAATTTTGTTTTAATTCTTATATTAGCGACTTAAAAGTTTTAAATTCGGAACCTGTGACTTTTTTGCGATTACACACATCTAAAGTTGTTCTTGGGAAGTTAAAAGTCAATGTTTTGGAATATTAAAAATTTTATTAACGGTTACTTTTAAACTAACTTAAAAAATTGACTAATATTATCAATCAATCCAATTTATTGAAGTGCGCTATTCTTCTGTTCATTTTTTCAGACCTATATTTGAAAGTAAGAGAGCCCCTTCCTTCGCTCTCTCTAGTGAGACACAACCATGCTGGTAAGTTTCATATATAATAAAATCAAATTATTATATATAATATTTACCTGCAGCTCTACTGTCTCTCCGTTAATAAAAAGGGGATTTAAAAAACCTGAAAACAAGATTTTGACTCGACCCGCCACGGCAGCTACGGCTGCCGCGCGGCAGTAGTTTGCCGACCACTGCCTTAAAGTAAATAATAAATTTATGTACTTAATTGAAACAAATCAAAATCAATCTTCATGTAATTTAATATTTAAAAAAAATTAATCAGCTTAAAAATAATCAATCAGTTCAAAAAATAAGAAGCATTAAACTATAAATTTAATTAAAACATTAAAATAATTTTTACTTTATATTTTTTTCAATTTGAAATTTCATTTCTGAATATTTGATTTATTAATAACCTTTTAAAATAATTTCAGAAAATATAAGTTTCAATAGAATCAGTTATTAATTAATTAATCAGTTCATAACATAAAAATCATTGCATAATTATTTTCATTGAAACATTCAAGTAATTTTTGCATTATATATATATATATATATATTTTTTATTTATTATTATTATTTTTTTTTTTGAAATCGCATTTCTATACATTTAATTCAATAATAATCTTTAAAACTCATTTTTTTAAATTCTAATATATATATGTACATATCATTTTGAAAATTTACTTCATATATAGTCATTTCACAACGTAACAAACACTTTAAAAAAATAATTAATCAATCAGTTCAGAAAATAAGAAGCATGGAACTATAACTTTCATTGAAAAATTCAATTAATTTTTACTATATATTTTTTCAAGCTTTATAATTAGATCACTGCGGTAGCGCCACGAACTGAGACTATTTTGTCATTCATCTAATCTATCCGAGCAGACAATAATATAGACCGAAATATAACGCGCATATAACACCTGCAACTGTTAGAAATGTAGAAAAATTATTAAAATACATTTGATTTTTCTCCGTGTTTCGAGAAAGTCAGTCATAACAACCAAATATAATATAATATCTTTAATAACAACTTACATTGAAAGTAATAGTAAAAATAAATAAATCGAAATAATTATCGGCTATCGATAAAATGAGAAATCTACTTTTTTACTTCTGTTAGTTTTTATTTTAATAAATAGAGGTCACTCTATGACGCACAAAGTGACGACTATGAAAACTTCCTCCATAAAACTACGATGGAGGATACGAGTTTTCATCTATTTTAGTGAATGATTATTATGCGAAATACATAAAAAATTTAATTTAGGTGAATTGTTGGTGACTTTGTTAATATATTTGAAATGTATTTCACTAATTATTGGTGACCTCTATATTAAAATTAAAATCAACAGAAGTATAAAAGTAGATTTCTTATTTTATCGATCACCGATAATAGGGAGATTTTGTATAACGTTCCGTAGCTTGTGGTAAACACTAAAGACACGTGTTGACGTTACTGCGCATGCTCTGCGAGTTTAGCGTTACCGCGTTCCGCTATGCGACGTTCGTTAACGTATCATTTATTACAAAATGGCGACTATCATGATCTGGACCAATGGAGGTTACCTGTTTTTATATGAAGGATGAAATTTCAAGCTGTCACATTTTCTTAATTTTACATTAAAATCGACAGTTGTTTTGTTTGTTAAAAGTTGTTAAAAATTACTTCTACTAAACTGTATTAAGTTCTGTTCAAGATTTGGCGAATTGAATCTTGTGCATGCAGACTAAATTAAATGCATGCAACTTAAATAAGTCCTGTGACGATTAAATTGTATTTATTTCGCACACTATATAAATACAGAAAATGAACATGTATCTAGACATTAGAAACGGTCTGCAAAAGAAAAAGGAAAACTGTATAAATCACGGTGACAATAATAATCAATAAGTGTTGTAACGAGCGCGTCTCTCAGAGTACTGGTCCTACAGCCCCTTCTACCCCAGGCCCTTTCCAGGATCAGTCCCGGGTTGCCCTGTTGCCACTCCATGTTTCGAATTCATGAAAATTTTGGAAATAAGTGGCAACGTTGTACTACTCAGAAAAGTGATCCTTTAGCAAGGGTCACAGCATCAGTCGGGTAACTATACATCGGCGAGACAATGAGACTGACCCCTAAACCAGATGAGGCATCCTAAGGGTTCAGCCTTAGTACAATAAAGCAATTTCACTTTACGACAGAAACATGTTTTCTGTCGATTTCCCTTGCTCAAGGAAAACTTTACTGATATTCTAGAGGTGAGAAAGTTGGCAAAATCGTGGAAAGAGCCTAAAGGCTAAATAATATACTTTCAGTCATTCAAATAAAAATATTCTTGAGCAGAGTCTAAACAACCGTATACGTGCATTGGCACGATTTCCGGGGCACATTTGGTCCGATTTGCCCCACGTCCGCACGGAAAATTTTCGATTGTATTGTTGATTTTCTTTCGTTTGGTTAATATATTTAATAATAGCCACTTTAAAACTGTCACATTTTATTAATTTTATATGAAAAACGACCCCATCAATGAATTGACACGATTTCCGGGGCACATTTGGTCAGATTTGACCAAGGTCCGCACGGACTATTTTCGATTTTATTGTTGATTTTATTTCGTCTGGGTAATATATTTAATAATATCAACTTTAAACCTGTTACATATTACTTACTTACTTAATTTTAAATCAAAATCGACCGTATAAGTGAATTGACACGATTTCCGGTGCACATGTGGACCGATTTGACCCACGTCCGCACGGATAATTATTATTGATTTGATTGTTCATTTTATATCGCTTGGTTAATATCTTTAATAATATCAACTTTAAAACTGCGACATTTTCTTAATTTTACATTAAAATCGACCGTATAAGTGCATTGACACTATTTCCAGGGCACATTTGGAACGATTTCACCCACGTCCGCACGGATAATTTTTGATTTTATTGTGGATTTTATTTGCTTGGGTAATATATTCAATAATTTCGCCATAAAACTGTCACATTTTCTTAATTTTACATTAAAATTGACCGTATAAGTGCATTGACAAGGTTTCCGGGGCACATTTATTCCGATTTGAACCACATCCGCACTGACAATTTTTGATTTTATTGTTGATTTTATTTCGTTTGGGTAATATACTTAATAATATCGCCTTTAAAACTGTCACATTTTCTTGATTTTACATTAAAATAGACCCTATAAGTGATTTGACACGATTTTCGGGGAACATCTGCTCCAATGTGACCCACGTCCGCAAGGATAATTATTGATTTTATTGTTCATTTTATATCGTTTGCTTAATATCTTTAATAATATAAAATTTCAAGCTGTGAGATTTTCTTAATTTTACATCAAAATCGACGGCATAAGTGAATTGAGACGGTTTCCGGGACACATCTGGTGCGATTTGACCCAGGTCCGCACGGATAATGTTCGATGTTATTGTTGATTTTATTTCGTTTGGTTAATATATGTAATAATATCAACTTCGAAACTGTCACATTTTCTTCATTTTGCATTAAAATCATCCGTATCAGTGAATTGACACGATTTCCGGGGCACATCTGGTCCGATTTCAACCACGTCCGCACGGATAATTTTTGATTTCATAGTTGATTTTATTTCGTCTGGGTAATATATTTAATAATATAGACTTACAAAATGTCACGTTTTCTTAATTTTGCATCAAAATAGACGGTATAAGTGATTTGACACGGTTTCCCGGGCACATTTGGTCCGATTTGACTCATGTCCGCACGGATAATTATTGATTTTATTGTTGATATTATTTTGTTTGTGTAATATATTTAATAATATCGACTTTAAAACTGTCACATTTTCTTAATTTTACATTAAAATCGACCGTATAAGTGAATCGACCCGATTTACAGGGCACATTTGGTCGGATTCGACCCTCGTCCGCACGGATAATTTTTGATTTGATTGGTAATTTTATTTCGTTTGGTTAATATATTTAATAATATCAACTTCAAAACTGCCACATTTTCTTAATTTTACATTGAAATCGACCGTATAAGTGCATTGACACTATTTCCAGGGCACATTTAGTCCGATTTCACCCACTTCCGCACGGGTAATTTTTTATTTTATTGTCGATTTTATTTCGTTTGGGTGATATATTTAATAAAATCGACTTTAAAACTGTCACATTTTCTTCATTTTACATCAAAATCGACCGTATAAGTGAAATGACACGGTTTCCTGGTCACATTTGTTCCGATTTCACCCACGTCCGCACGGATAATTTTTGATTTTATTGTGGATTTTATTTCGCTAGGGTAATATCTTTAATAATATCAACTTTAAAACTGCCACATTTTCTTAATTTTACATTAAAATCAACCGTATAAGTGCATTGACACTATTTCCAGGGCACATTTGGTCCAATTCGACCCTCGTCCGCAGGGACAATTTTCGATTCTATTGTTGATTTTCTTTTCTTTGGTTGATATATTTAATAATATCAACCTTAAAACTGTCACATTTTCTTAATTTTGCATTCAAAAAGACCGTATAAGTGATTTTACACGGTTTTCCTGGCACATTTGGTCGGACTTCACCCACGTCCGCACCGATGATTTTTGATTTTATTGTTGATTTTATTTCTTTTGGATAATATATTGAATAATAGCAACTTTAAAACTTTCACATTTTATTAATTTCATATGAAAATCGACCCTATAAGTGAATTGACACGATTTCCTGTGAACATCGGCTCCGATGTGACCCACGTCCGCAAGAATAATTATTGATTTTATTGTTCATTTTATAACGGTTGGTTAATATCTTTAATAATATCAAATATCAAGCTGTCACATTTTCTTAATTTTACATTAAAATCGACCGTATAAGTGAATTGACCCGATTTACAGGGCACATTTGGTCTGATTCGACCCTCGTCCGCACGGATAATTTTTGATTTGATTGGTAATTTTATTTCGTTTGGTTAATATATTTAATAATATCAACTTCAAAACTGCCACATTTTCTTAATTTTACATTGAAATCGACCGTATAAGTGCATTGACACTATTTCCAGGGCACATTTAGTCCGATTTCACCCACTTCCGCACGGGTAATTTTTGATTTTATTGTCGATTTTATTTCGTTTGGGTGATATATTTAATAAAATCGACTTTAAAACTGTCACATTTTCTTCATTTTACATCAAAATCGACCGTATAAGTGAAATAACACGGTTTCCTGGTCACATTTGTTCCGATTTCACCCACGTATGCACGGATAATTTTTGATTTTATTGTGGATTTTATTTCGCTAGGGTAATATCTTTAATAATATCAACTTTAAAACTGCCACATTTTCTTAATTTTACATTAAAATCAACCGTATAAGTGCATTGACACTATTTCCAGGGCACATTTGGTCCAATTCGACCCTCGTCCGCAGGGACAATTTTCGATTCTATTGTTGATTTTCTTTTCTTTGGTTGATATATTTAATAATATCAACCTTCAAACTGTCACATTTTCTTAATTTTGCATTCAAAAAGACCGTATAAGTGATTTTACACTATTTCCAGGGCACATTTGGTCCGATTGCACCCACTTCCGCACGGGTAATTTTTGATTTTATTGTTGATTTTATTTTGTTTGGGTAATATATTTAATAATATCGACTTTAAAACGGTCACATTTTCTTAATTTTACATTAAAATCTACCGTAGAAGTGCATTGTCACTATTTCCAGGGCACACTTGGTCCGATTCGACCCTCGTCCGCACGGATATTTCTTGATTTTGTTGTTGATTTTATTTCGTTTGGGTAAATATATTTAATAATATCAGCTTTAAAACGGTTACATTTTCTTAATTTTGCATCAAAATAGACGGTATAAGTGAATTGACACGATTTCCGGCGCACATGTGGTCCGATTTGACCCACTTCCGCACGGATAATTATTATTGATTTTATTGTTCATTTTATATCGTTTGGTTAATATCTTCAATAATATCAACTTTAAAACTGCTAAATTTTCTTAATTTTACATTAAAATCGACCGTATAAGTGCATTGACACTATTTCCAGGGCACATTTAGTCCGATGTCACCCACTTCCGCACGGGTAATTTTTGATTTTATTGTTGATTTTATTTTGTTTGGGTAATATATTTAATAATATCAACCTTCAAACTGTCACATTTTCCTAATTTTACATCAAAATAGACCGTATAAGTTATTTGACACGGTTTCCCGGGCACCTTTGGTCCGATTTGACCCATGTCCGCACCGATAATTCTTGATTTTGTTGTTGATTTTATTTCGTTTGGGTAAATATATTTAATAATATCAGCTTTAAAACGGTTACATTTTCCTAATTTTACATCAAAATCGACCGTATAAGTGAATTGACACGGTTTCTGGGGCACATTTGGTCCGACTTGACCCACGTCTTCTATAAACATTATCCTACAGGAATATGCAAAAAAAATTGAAAATTAAAAATTCGTAAAAACTAGTGAAACCGTCACACTCAGACGTCTCGAATTTCAGCACAATGAAAACTAGTGTCAACAAATGTTGTTTTGAAATTATTCAGTAACTTTTTACATTTTTTTTACCTTTTTTAGTTGAAATAATAACTATTTTATGATTTCTTGATAATTCAATTTTTTTGTTTGAAAAATCATAATTTCAGTTTAAAAATGAACTGTTTTATAGCAAATTCGTCATTAAATTCAAAATTTAAGAGTATTTGTGGGAACAGGTAAGATATCCAGATATGTAAAATATATTAGCATACATTTTTGTGCTGTGATCCCTAATATAATAATATTCCTTTTAATATCATTCTGATGAGTATCATTCAATCAGTTGACTACGTTCTACACATTACAATTTTTTTTTATTTTCCTTTTTCACTTGAAAATTAGTTTTAGCTGCTACATTTTTGTTGACTTTAAATTGGAATGTATGTATAAATGTATGTATATTTAATCTCTCCCTTTTACGGGTTTGAGAACCTCCGCCCCCTGTACTTATGTTTACATTTCATCCTCAATCTATCTTAACTTAAGATATCTTACTTAAAATAACAATATTATTAATACTAATAATCTTTCAAATTTCAAAAATGAGCGATCTTCCAGGGCTTCCGTTTCCTCTTAACATAAAGTATATTTGCAACAGTTTTAAAATTTAACATTTTGCTAGCTATTTTCCTTATTAGGATTAACCGTTTGACTCTGCCCTATTACCTTGCTTTCTCTTAGTTCTGCCATTTTCTTCATCCACGTCACTTCCTGTCCATTACCATCCGAAATCCATCTTACAAATTCATCCACAATCAACTATCCTTCTTCCTCTTCTGTACACATCTCTAATACATGTGATCATGACTCCATTTTGTATCCATATACTCTACACTGATTTTCCTATCCATCCATCCAATATCTACAAGCTCTAACTCCTTCTCCCACTCTAAACCGTACCACCCTACTCCATTTATGATCCTTTCTTATTTTTTGCAAATATTCTGGTAGCGTCAAACCCTTGACCATCATATACCATCTATTGTACCTCGAGTCCATGATCTTTCTTCATCTCTCTTCTTCTTGTCTTACTAATAGCTCCAACTCAATGTCCTTCCACTCCAGTACCCCATCTCGTTTATCACAAACCCTCCTCAGTTTTTTCCTTTCTTGCTCCCATTTTGAATTTTCCAAATTGCCTCTCGTCTTCTTGTACCCCATTACCATTCTCAGAAATCTCTCATGCATGCTTTCCATTTTCCTATGTTCCTTCCATTCCCAGACCTCCACTCCATAACACAACACCGCCCAAACCAATGCATCAAACAGCCAAATCCTCATCCTCCAATCGTCGTTAAACCTTATCTTTCCTATATCCCATACTTGGCCCATTATTTTACTCGCACATTCGATTCTTTTCCTCACCTGCACTTCGTTT
>CAKNYM010045750.1:12464-32368 GCA_932195095.1 Andricus curvator | reverse complement strand
CGTTCCCCCTTTCCCTTTCTCCTTTAACTTCTCCTCTAAGTCTGCCAGCAGCATATTGAAAAGTAGCGGACTCAACGGGCACCCTTGCCTTAGACCTCTCCCTGTCCAGAATACCTCCCCTTTTTCTATCCTATCTTCACCCTGATCCCGGTTTCTGTAAAAATTTCCTTTATCCTCCCCACCAACCCTTCCTCTTACCCCCTCTCTTTTATTGCCTGCCATAGCACTTTTCTATTTACTGAGTCAAAAGCTGCTTTGAAATCTACAAAGAATGCAACTAATTTCCCTTTCTTTCTCGCTAAATTTCTGTTAACCAAGTAGTTGAGTAAGTAAATGTTCTCTATAGTCCCCATCCCTTTTCCAAATCCCGTCTGATTGTGTGGGATACTTTCTTTTTCTTCTATCTGACTCTCTAACCTTTCTCTTAGAATTTCTGCATATATTTTATAGTCCACTGGCATGAAAGTGATCTCTCTGTACTCCTCTACCTTCTTGCCCTCCTCTTTCTTGACAAGCGATACCACCAGTCCTGTCATCCACTCCCTTGGCCACCCTTCTCCTTTCCAGACCATGTTGCAGATCTTCCACATCCCTTCCCTAACCCCTTCTTCTTCATACTTCATCGCTTCGTTCTCCATGCCATCCTCTCCTGTAGCCTTGTTTCTTTTTAGTTTATCTATTGCCTCATCCATTTCTTCTCTTGTTATTTCGTTCCCTTCCTCCACTTCTTCCAAACAGACCCTTGAAATAATCCGTCCACTCACCCATTTATATTTCTTCATTCACGACCTTCCTTCCTCCTCTTTCCCTATTTATCACGTCCCAAACTCTACCTTATTTGATCGCTTTTTCTACTTCTTCCTTGTATTTCTCCTTTCCCTTTTGCCTCTTCCTTTCCAGCATCCTCTCATGTTCTCTTTTTCTACTGTTGTACTCCTCCTTCTCCATTTCCCCTTTTCTCCATTTTCTCACACACTCTTTCATTCCGTCTGTACTCTCCGTGCATTCCTCGTCCCGCCAGCCTCTCTTTCCCTCTTCTCTTTCTTCTTTTGTACCTATGTCATCCCTTACCTTCTCAATCGGCCCTTTCAACTTTCAATTAACGAGTCTACTCCTTTCACTTTTTCATACCTAACATTCTCCTTTTATATTTTTTGTTTGAACTCTTTTAATTTATCTAACCCCCCCCCCCGCCTCCCATTTTCGTGTTCCTATCTCCCCCACTTTCCTTTTTTCCTCTGCCGCTCTTACGGACGCCAGCTTTAAGTGTAGCTATTACCGGGAAGTGCTCGGACCCTATCTCATTCCTCTCCTGTATACTCACTATCATATTCCTCATTCTCTCTTCCGCCAGGATGTAATCTATTACTGTTTCTCTCCCACCTATAAATGCTTTCTCTCCTTCCTCATCTCCTTTCATATTGCCATTACATATAAACCATCCTGTTTCTCCTATTACGTCTAGTAACCTCCTCC
Source organism: Andricus curvator (assembly GCA_932195095.1). Classification (NCBI taxonomy): domain Eukaryota; kingdom Metazoa; phylum Arthropoda; class Insecta; order Hymenoptera; family Cynipidae; genus Andricus; species Andricus curvator. Next base: position 30,892 of record CAKNYM010045750.1, on the reverse strand, counting down.
CCTCCCGGTCTGTCTCGCTATGTTTGGAGCTCCTTATATAAGCCTCCTTTTCTTCATCCCAACTCCCTCCCCCTTGTTCACCAGTCCATGCATTCGAGTCACCTCCTACCAAACCCAAGTCTTCCTTCTTTTCCTCCATCCACCTGCTTATTACTCTCCAGCCTTCCTCTTTCTCTGTTCTTCTATATAGACAAACCACCGCTATTTTCACTTTTCCAATTATAATCCTTCTTACCATTGTTCCATCCTTTTCCTCCCTGTCCCCCTCTTTTCTCCCTTTTAATGCCAATTATTTTCTCACCCCTGAGACCATGCCGTCCATCCCTCTCCCTTAAACGTGTTCCTTTCTTGCTTCTTGCATCTTCCACACATAACCAGTTGGTAACATCTTTTTCATCCCCTTCCAACTTCTCATCTGCCCAGGTTTTACTCATCATAATCACATCCCACTTTTCTAACTCCCTCAAAAATCCTTTATTCTTGTTTTTCAAGCCTGACACATTCCAGAAAGCTATTCTCAGCCTTTTTCTTTTCCCTTTCCTCACCTATCTTCCTCACTTTTCTTCTGCCTTGCCGTTTGGACACCCCTCTGTTTCATCTATAAACTCTTTTGCCTCGTCCTTTTTCCTACCTTTCTCAACTCTTTTTTCCTTTTTCCTCATTTTTTCTGATTCTTCGTTCCAGAACCATTCGTCCCCATTTATCCATATCCTGTCTTACCCTATCCATACCATGCGGCTCTTTTTCTTCTCTTCTCATGCCCTCTGCTCTACTTGCCGTCTCCTTTTCCTCTCCCTCCATGTGAAATCCTCTTCAATTCTTTCCCTTCTTCCTTTCAATAATTTTTTTTCTCCATAATTTTCTTTTTCTCCTCCTTACTCCCTACTTTTACTATAAACATTCCTTCTTTTCCTTCCTTCGTCCCTCCTATTCTCTTAACTCTTTGTACCCTTACCTGAACTCCAATATCTCTCATAAGATTTTTGGTTTCCGCTTCCCCTGTTTCACTCTCCACTGTCAATCCCTTAAGTACTATGTTATTCTTTCTCTTCGCCCTTTCTTCCCCTTCAAATCTCCTTTCAATCTCACTTAGTCTCTTTTTCAATCTTTCATTCTCATTTTGCACGTTCTTATTACTCCCTTTTCCTATTTCCGCACTCTCTGTTTCTTTCCCAATATGCTAATTCCTGATTTCTAAGTTGTTTACCCGTTCTTCCAACTGTTTTGTCTCACTATTTCTCTTTTCGTCATCCTCTTTCTGTCTATTCTCAATGCACTCTAGTTTATCCCATACCCTGTCCTTCTCCTCTTCCCAGAGTTTATTCCACTCTTCCCATTTCTCTCTAAACCCTTTTATGAGAGCCTCTAGTTTTTCAAACATTCCTCCATCCGCCCTATCTTTTTCTGGTGTTTCCCGTTTAGTTCTAACTTTCTTGCTTTCCTTGTCCTTTTCTAATTCATCGTCCCTTTCCTCTCTTTTTCTCTTTTCTTCTCCTTCACTACTGTTCGCGCTCACCTTTTTTCGCCATTCGTCTAAAGTCCTATTCGAGCCAGCGCTGCCTAGCTTGTTAAGACGCTGTAGGTTGGAGGGTCTCCCACCCTGGTCGGCGTCTCTAACGTTTCCTCACCGCTACTGTCATCTTCGCCCTTCTTTCCACTAACCGCTCTCTCATCATCGTCACCTCTTATTTCGGCTGCCTGTTGTTCTATGCGATCGTCCAGTGACTGTCGCCCTCTGGCGCCCGTTTGTAGACTTCGTACCGTCGGCAACCTACCTTACCCAGTGATCCGCGACGTTTCCCGCTCTTTACTCACCTAACTCTTGCCCCCCTTGCCCAGCAACTATTTTTAGTGCTCCTAACCTCAAAAACTTCGCACGCTCCAATTTCCACTTCACGCAACTTACTTTCACCCTTCACAACTTTGCCTTCACTCACCCTTCTTTCTGCATACCTGATCTCCGCACTCACTGCCCTTTCTGCATCCACACACGCTTATTCCCTTCACCAAAGCCAAAAAACTAACACTTCAAACAAAACAGTTCTCTCACGATCGGTACCGGAAACGGAAGCCAAAATTGGAATGTGAATATTTTCATTTTTCATTTATTCAATTTATTGTGTTTTTAGCTTCATTTCATCTTAAATAATACATATAAGCTGCAAAAATGTAAATTGTAAAAAGTATAAATATAAATAATATTTATCAATATATTAATATATTATATGATATTAATATAAATTAACTACCACTTGACTCTTGAGTCTCTATTGAAATTAGATTAGGACATCGAAAAAATATATAATAATAGATATAAGCTAGTGTTTTTGTAAGAAAAATAATTTTCTAGGGCATGAACTAATGCGATATTTGGTTTTACGTAATTATATATCATATATTGCGTTCTTTCAATTTATGTAAAAGTTTCTTCGAATTTCAATAAAACGTTCGATATGTGAAACTAATGCGAAACATTGATTAATTCTTTTTTCATGTTTTATAACAAATTCTCGTAAAAGGTTACAAATATTTTCTACAATACGTTTCGTATCAAAAGGAACACATCATTTTAATTAAAATGTATCATATTTCCCATACTGATATATACAAATATAATCATAAAAAACGTTCTACTTTTCATTTGTTTAAAATTTTTTTATATATTTGTTTTAATAATATATTTTACGTTCATACTTTATTTAATTTACTGCGGAGCACATCCCACTCGTCCATTATGTTTCAAAAGATAAATTTTATAAGTGTTACGGAACGATTGTGGATCATGTGAGTATAATGTGTTCAATAACAACCTTGACACTCTCATGACGTAACAATTATATCAGTTTGCTATACATCTCCTATATTTTGAAATTATTAATTTGCGACAGCACTACATTGTAATACCATCTCATAAAGGTTATGTTACGTAGTTACATAACGAGCATAAAACAATTACAGAACACATGTTCTGTCACACGTGTTACATTCTAGTGACATAGCAGTTCTATCACTCTGTAGTATATTAGTTACATTACAGAATTCCAGAACTGTTACGTATCCTTACAGTAACAACGTTGAAGAACAGTGTGACGTTTATGATTCGTTTCTGTAACACGTGTGACATTCTAGTGACGTAACAGTTCTATCACTCTGTTATATATTAGTTAGATTACAGAATTCCAGAACTGTTACATATCCTTATAGGAAAAGCGTTACCGAACAGTGTGACCTTCATGTTCCGTTTCTAGAATACGTGTGACATTCTGGTGACATAATAGTTCTATAACTCTGTTCTTTATTAGTTACATTACAGAATTCCAGAACTGTTACATATACTTACAGTAACAGCGTTACAGAACAGTGTGACCTTTGTATTCTGTAATAGTTATGGCACACGATTGTAACAATGTTATGTATAAATGTTCTCTTTTTGTTATGTGACATTTGCAGAACGTGTTCGATGGGCATAAGCGTCCAAAACTTGGCTCAAAAAAAGGTATACGCGCCAAAGTTTGGAATTTAAAAAGGGCATCAGTTCCAACGCTCGGTACGCCAAAAGGACATAAGCATTAAAGTTTGGAATTCCAAAAAATTAGCGCCAAAATTTTAAACTCCAAAAGGGTATAAGTGTCAAGGTTTAGAATTCCAATATGTCATTAGTGTCAAAGTTTGGCACTCCAAATAAGCATAAGCGCCAAAGTTGGTTGTGTTGACTTGTTTTTTTTGTTGAGTGTATTTTCTTATTGCTTTATCAATTTTTTTGATTTTGTGATCGTTTTGTATTAGGATTTGTTTAACATTTTGTAATTCCTTTTGTAAGTTATCTTTATCTGTCATGGAGACAGCTCTGTGTACAAGGGAGTTGATGACCGATTGCTTTTGAGATGGGTGGTCGTTTCTAGATTTTCCATAAAGATGTTGGCTATAACAGGTGAGATTGGAGATCCCATTGCTGCTCCTGAAGTTTGTTCGTAGAATTGGTTATTGAAAGAGTAGTAGGTATTAGTGAGACAGTGTTCTATCAAAGGTATGAGATTGGAGGAGAAGTTTGCAAAGGATTTAATAATATCGATTGCATTAGAGATTGGTATTTTCGTAAAGAGAGATACTACGTCGAAACTCACTAGGATGTCTTGGGGTTGAATGTGAATCTGTTGTATCTTTCTGATAAAGTCAAAGCAGTATTGGACGTGTGTGATAGAGTTTCCTGTGAAAGGATTCAGTTCTTTGGCGAGAAAGCGAGCTAGGTTTTAAGTTGGTGAGTTTATTGCGCTGACGATCGGTCTGAGTGGAATGTTGGTTTTGTGGATTTTTGGGAGTCCGTAAAGTTTTAAAGAGATGGGATTAGTAGGTATTAATTTAAATATTGTTTCGCTGTCAAGTTTTGAGTCTTTTAGAAGAGTTTTTGTTTTGCTGACTATTGTTTTTGTAGGGTATTTTTCAAGTTTTTTATATGTATCTTCAGTTAGAAGGTTCATGACTTTGTTCTTATAGTCTTCTTAATTCATTCTGATTGAGTTTCTTCATTTCCGATTGAGTTTCTTCTTTAATTTAGGTGCTAGAGCACCCCACCATGGGGCGCTCTGGCTAATCACAGGCATCGTAGAGAATATATATAAGAACAACATAACCTGAAAGTGTTGTACGTTTAGTCTCGACCTTTTATTTGTATTAAATAGTGAAGCAAGTCATGGAAATGAAGGTTAGAATAAAAGATTCGATAATTCTTTTTGAAACATTTCAAAAAGAATTATCAAATCTTTTATTCTGACCTTCATTTCCACGACTTGCTTCACTATTTAATACAAATAAAAGGTCGAAACTAAACGTACAAATTTACTAACATGTGGAATTTTGAACATTACATCAAAATATGGGGATTCTTCCAAATGGTTTCCCATTTCATTGGACATGGTTACTCTTCACTTCTCAAGGAATGGTCAACTATCAAATATAAACAAGCTACTCTTATCAATCAACGAATCTTCCTCTTACACGGTGTGCCTCGACTAACTTCAACTCAAAAGGGCTTGCATATGCCGGTTTTTTTCTGAATCTACTTCTGGGATACCCCACGATCATTTTGAGCCCAAAAAGAAAAAAAAATCGCTTGGACCCTTTTTGAGAAAACTCTTTTTTTGATTTTTTTGAAGAAGTGAATCAACATTTTTTAATTAAAATAAGTTAAACGGGGAATTTCATTGGCTCAAACCATTCAGTTTGGCATCCAAAAAGGGGCTACAGGTGCTGAACATCTTACGAGAACTGAAACCCTTCAATAATTTTGAAAAATGGTGAAAAAAGTAGGAAAAAATCAGTTTTTTGAAAAATGCCGTATTCTAGTTTATCCTATGTCCCAAACACCTCAACAAGAATTAAAGTGCTTGAAATTTTCTGCAAAATGAAAAAAATCGAATATTCTATCTCTAAAATTTTGGGAGTTATGGTCCTAAGAAGTTGATTTTAAGCGAATAATTTGAATAAAAAAAAATATATATATAGTTTTGGGGAAATAACTTATTCCCTATGCATATCTGGTAAAAATTGTCGAATAATTAATTAAAGACGACTTAATTTTGTTTAGATCTAAAAAAAAACATTGCTCTAGCTCTAATAGAACCGAGATGATGGCCTTTTGAATATGACCCTTTTTTTATGAAATTTTGTTTAACATCAATTTTATAAATAAAATTTCTCGTTTTTCAAAAGAACTCATTTCCTCAGCGTTTTAGGTGAAAGTTGCCAGTAAGTTATTTAGAAAAGACTTAGTTTTGAGTAGATCTAAAAAAAACAGTAGTCTAGCTTTAATAGAACCAAAATTATAGTCTACTGAATATGGCCCTTTTTTTTGAAATTTTGCTCAATATCAATTTTTTAAATAAAATTTATCGTTTTCCAAAAGAACTCATTTCTCGAGCAATTCAGGAGAAAGTTGCCACCAGATAGGTTAAGGAGGACCTGATTTTTAGCAAATCTAAAAAAAAATAATGCTCTAGCTCTAATCGCATCGAAATTATGGCCTTCTGAATATGATCCTTTTGTAATGAAATTATGTTAATCATGATTTTTTTAACAAATTAAATACAAAATCAAAATCTTATCAATTTAAAAAATAAAATATCTCCTTTTTAAAAATAAATAAGTTCCTGAGCATTGGATATGGTGGAGTCTGTTCACTCAGATTTTAAAGCCGTCTGGCCAAAATATAGAGTCTTTAAGAATCATCCAGACTACACAATCAGGCTACTACGTGCATTATGTGAATATGATAGCCTTCACTGATTTTAAGCTCACAATCATGTTTTCATAATATCGTTAATAAAAGTTTTCAGTTCATAACTAACTTAATTAAGTCTTCATTTAATTCAAGCACAAGATACACAATATGATAAAAACATTTTTCCATGTTTTATCCACCAGAAACGAAAAATTAAAACAAAAAATTTCAACAAAATTCCATAAAAAGCGTAATTTTCAGGAGGCCATAATTTCGATCCGATTAGAGCTAGAGCATTATTTTTTTTATATTTGCTAAAAATCAGGTCCTCCTTGACCTATCTGGTGGCAACTTTCTCCTGAACTGCTCGGGAAATGAGTTCTTTTGGAAAACGATACATTTTATTTAAGAAATTGATATTGTACAAAATTTCATAAAAAAGGGCCATAATTTTGGTTCTATTACAGCTAGGCAAAAATGCTTCGACTTGAGTTCGACTTCGCCATGTCTTGAGTTCGTCTCCAAGACATCGATGTCTGGCTGCGTCTCAAAACTGAGACGAGACATAAGACAATGTCTTACTTTTATGGTTTCAGCACGGTGATTTCAAGTCGGGGTAACTTGTCTCAAGATGAACCTTTTCGACTCAGAAATGAGACCTCGAATGAGACTGTTAACAGATGCGAAGGATTAAAATTGACGAATGAAAAATTTGTAAATATTAAATTAGTTATTTTTAATTTAAAAACTCAGAGTCTGTGGGTCTAAACGAGTATAACCCTGAAAAATTTTCATCACAAAAATTAAAATTGTAATTTTCTATAAGGATCTCCTAAGCCGTTAGAAATACGTAAAAAAAAACAACATTTTCGGTATCGTCGTCAAACAAGTATAATACAAATGAAAATCTATAAATTAATTGATTCAATATATATATTGTGTAAAAATATACAAAATTGTTTAATTATCAACAAAGATTAGCTTTTATGAAAGTCAGAATGACCCTTTTTTCAGGGCAGGTATACACTCGAAGTTATAAACCGCTCGACTTGAAGTCATAAAAAATCGACTCAAGATATAAATATATGTCTTCAAGACATAGAAACTGGTATCCAAGTCATAAATTGAAGTCTGGCTCCGTCTCAATAAGGAGACATGCTGGAGTCGAACTTTTCGACTTCAGCATGTCTTGATTGGGGGCAATTCAAGTCGAAACCAAGTCGAAGAATTTTTACTCGGGGAGCATTGTTTTTTTTATATCTACTCAAAATTAAGTCTTTTTTGAATAACTTACTGGCAGCTTTTACCTAAAACGCCGAGGAAATGAGTTCTTTTGAAAAACGAGAAATTTTATTTTTAAAATTGATGTTAAACAAAATTTCATAAAAAAGGGGCATATTCAAAAGGCCATCGTTTTGGTTCTATTAGAGCTAGAGCAATGTTTTTTTTAGATCTACTCAAAATTAAGTCCTCTTTAATTAATTATTCGACAATTTTTACCAGATATGCATAGGGGATAAGTTATTTCCCCAAATTATATATATTTTTTTTCATTCAAATTATTCGCTTAAAATCAACTTCTTAGGACCATAACTCCCAAACTTTTAAAGATAGAATGTTCGATTTTTTTTCATTTTGCAGAAAATTTCAAGCACTTTAATTCTTGTTGAGGTGTTTGGGACATAGGATAAACTGGAATGAGGCAATTTTCAAAAAACAGATTTTTTCCCACTTTTTTCACCATTTTTCCAAAATATTGAAGGGTTTCAGTTCTCGTAAGATGTTCAGCACCTGTAGCCCTTTTTTGGATGCCAAACTGAATGGTTTGAGCCAATGAAATTCCACGTTCAACTTATTTTCATTAAAATATGTTGATTATCCTCTTCAAAAAAATCAAGAAAAGAGTTTTCTCAAAAAGGGCCCAAGCGATTTTTTTCTTTTTCTGCTCAAAATGATCGTGGGGCATCCTAAAAGTATATTCAGAAAAAAATCGGCATATGCAAGCCCTTTTGGGTTGAAGTCAGTCGAGGCACACCGTGCTTACGCTTACTCATACTTAACCTTCATGTGTTCGCGCCAACTTGAGTCACACGGGCGATCGCGCGACGGTCAATTGACCGTCCACGTTTTTTCATGATTACCATGCTGTTTTCTCTACTTTTCGTGAATTATTTACTGCCATGAAAGCAAAGAAACTCTGATACAACCCGGAAAACACCTTTTTGATCAAAATTCTTTATTTATACAACGGTAAAAAAATCCCCCTTGGCATATGTACGACTGTCACCAGACCGCCAATGTGACGAGAAAAATTCCCCTCGGTGTTCGCAGGACTGTCACCAGACCGCCAATGTGAAGAAAACAATTCCCCTCGGCGTTCGCACGACCGTCATCAGACCGCCAATGTGACAAAAAAAAATCCCGTTGGCGTTCGCACGACTATCACCAGACCGCCCGACCTTGCGTCTCCGTGTTTGGAACTGTTTCAAGTGGGATGAGGGGGGTGGGTCAATCTAACTTGTGCCAGAAATAGCAGTTGTGAGTGTAACTAAAGAATACATGCCCATCCCATCTCACCCAAAGCTCACTGGTGAGCGCGATATTCGAAATTCCAAAAACGCGGTCACTTGACCGTCCACGCGAACGGTTGAGGGTTAATAAATGTTCTTTTGACTAATGAGGGTCCAAAACAGTGACCGAAGCGTTTCAAAAAGAATTATCAAATCTTTTATCCTACCTTCATTTCCATGACTTAATTCACTATTTAATAACCTGAAAGTTCTGTTTCAGGTCAGCCCAGAAGAAGTGAACTGGAATGTTCACGAAACGTCGGCAAGATTCATAGTTTTGCACACGATTGAAAACCGAAAAACCTCCTCTAAATTTATTATTATGGATCATCGTGAAAGCATTAAACCTACAAATAGATTGTTATTTTGCATGAACAAATGTATCAATCAGATGAATCAATATCTTACATTCTTACATAAATTGCAAAATTGACTTTTCAAGTCTGATAAGGTGCTCACGCTTAACTGGTCAAACGTTTAAACGATAGACCATTTTACCTATTGGAAAGTTTACTGCGCATGTGCAATGTATTTTCCGTTGTACCCAGTTGCTGCGATCATTTTTTCTCGTTGAATACAGTGATACGTTTCCCGAAACCTTGTTTACAATACAGAAGTTGTTGTATTAGGAAAGAAGACTTCAAGAAACATTTTGAAGAATGTAATAATAATTGCTTGAAATGTCAAACCTCTCAATTTCGCTTCCTTTAAACTTAACCACGATCCTTCATAAATTTGTGGATCGATGCCCCTTCCTTTTTCTATGCATTCCTTTACTCTGCAATTATATTGTTAAATATATATGAAATTATATTATGACAACTTATAATGATAAATTAAATTCACAATAATAATGTTGCATGCAAGCACGAGGCATGCATTTTTGTTTTTATTACGTTTTCAATGTATTATGAACTTTATTTATTTGCAATTTTTTTTGCACATTGGCAATTTTCTAATTTAATTTAATTCATATTTTTGACTGAAATTCAAAAATGTAAGAACGTGCTCTCAAATTATATATTATTTGTAACAGATTTGGCATTTTTCGAAAATTTCGGTCTTAAAAAAACACACTATACAATAACTATTTTTCACCATTTTCTTCCCAAAACACCATCAATTTTATTTTAAAACAATTACAATACTCGAATCCTGTCTTTCACTTTCAATATTTATTGCAATCACAATAATAATATCAAAATCTAATAATATGAGAAACTTAACCTACTAAAAACCTGTTTACAAGTTCAGCTTTTTTACCACTATTAGGTTCCTTCCGGCAACTTAACTACCGCTCAATTGAGCCAATCTATGTTTTTCTATTTCACAGTTGCACAATTGTATACATTTTTACAAAATAGGAGCGCAACTTTCATACTACGCGGGATGCACATGGCAGCCGCACATGAGGAAATAAACTTCCGATAGTTAGGTAAAATGGTCTATTCAAATAATTTCTACATTTAATTTTGTAGATATTTGACCTGTAGAAAGGTTCATTCGGTTAAACTTTCTATCGTTTTCAACTTCTTTTTTGTGATTAAGCTAACTTCATTTAATTGGTTTCGAATATTTGTTTCGTTTTAAATATTAACCTGAAAAGTTTAACTGTTTGAAGTAGGTTTAAATAACAAAATAAGTTCAAAATTATGAAGAGTTTCAACGAATGAACTTTTCTACATGTTAAATGTTTAAGCAGTTGAACGTTGAAATTATTCAAAATGTTTAAACCTTTAAACAGTCAAGCGTGGAGCACTGGTCTCTCCTCTAATTCAAAGACTTGAAAAATAATCTTATTCTTAATTAGTTAATAAAAAGGATTCGTCTATTTCAGTGCTTTCTTCTTCTTTTAATTACGCCGGATATAATAAATATTTTTTCTAATAAGATGAACACTGAAACTTTAAGAACGTTTTCAATATCTTCTTACAAAAATTGGAAAAATGACTTTTCAAGTCTAATCTCGCACTCCGCGCTTGACCGGTTAACGTTTAACAATTCGAGTAATTTCTACATTTAATTTTGTAGATATTTGACCTGTAGAGAGGTTCATTCGGTTAAACTTTCTATCGTTTTCAACTTCTTTTTTGCGATTAAGCTAACTTTATTTAATTGGTTTCGAATATTTGTTTCGTTTTAAATATTAACCTGAAAAGTTTAACTGTTTGAAGTGGGTTTAAATAACAAAATAAGTTCAAAATTATGAAGAGTTTCAACGAATGAACTTTTCTATATGTTAAATGTCTGAGCAGTTTAACGCACAAATTATTTAAATTGTTTAAACCTTTAAACGTTCAAGCGTGGAGCACTAGTCTCTCCACTAATTCGAATACTTAAAAAATAATCTGATTATAGTAATATAAAATATTTCAACATAATATTTTCAGTTACAGTTAGTCATTAAAAAGGTTTCAAATATTTCAGTGCTGATATAATAAATATTTTTTCTAATAAGATGAACACTGCAATTTTCATAACGTTTTCAATATCATAGTATGACGAATAGACAAAATAACTTGAGACTCATCGTCTCCAAACTGTTCTTCCTCACGGAGAAAACAGGGAATTTGAAATTGGGTAAAAAGTGAGTGAAGATATGTGTATAATTCGTCTACTGCATGGGAAAAGTATCAAATGTTCTTAAAATAGAGGCATTTTTTGAATGTAAATAGTAGTAAATCATAAATAAATGGTAAGAAATGTATTGCTAGCATAGAAAAATATATGATTTGTAAAAATTACCTAACTCAAAGCTTTAAGTAATATTAATTATGGAATATTTTTGTATGCAGTCTACGAATTTATTCTTGCTGCCTCTATTACATTTTATTAAACCTCATGATGCATAAAGTCGTATTCATTAAGTGTAAAATTTCGACAAAATGCATAGAAAATAATTCAAAATGGAAAGGAACATTTCAAATGTCCGGAGCTTTAAGTAACACATAATTTATAGATTACTCCCAGTCGATGAAATGCAATATCTGTAACGTATTACTTGTAAAGATTGCCTCACAGCATGGCAATTTTAGTTTGGCAGGTAGGCGTATAATTCCAAGCTCCCTGAGAAACTTTGAACTAGCGGATAGAAGAAAATATTGTTTAAATATGTCTTTTTCATCAAACTGAGAATGATAAAAAGACTTAAATTTATTTCGTAACTTTTCTAAAAAGTATAGAGCATAGTACAAGAATACGAGGAAACTAATGTTATCCCTTGTAACCATCAATGAATATCTTTCGTGTTAACGCGCTGGACCAAACAGTTGTGCGTGTCATCGCGTTGTCGAAACATCGTGCGGTTTATATTAACAGTGATTATTGTGATTTTTATTCATCGTTTATTATGATGATTACCTGTCCTCAGATATTAGTAACTTTGAAAGATGAAATTGCAAAGGAAAGGGAGTTATTATGTATTGTATTATATTCCTGAAGGATTTAAGATTTACAATTTGATTTTTGGAGCAACGTTTGGAAGATAAAAGAAATGTTTTGAATTTTTCTAATAAGGGAAGTACTTTTACGGGCTTGAAGATCGTAATTTTATAAAATCACACTCAGACAAAAAAGTTTATTTACGTAAAAAACTGAATTTATAAATTTGTCATTTGATCGTGCATCAATTGTAATCTGAACGCATTTTTGCTGGAATGTAGTAAATTTTACCATTTCACATTACATGTGCAAGGAATGTAATAAACGTGGATATTTTAAGTTGTGATATTCATTGAATTCCAGGAAAAATGCGTTCAGAGTTCAAATTATGCACGACAAAATGGCAAATTTAGCCATTCACTTTTTCCCGTGTTTTTAGCTTTTTAAAAAATTGAATAAAATGTTGTTTTTTTTTTATAAAATAATTTTGAATCTTTCAACTTTTGTATAATTTAAAAATTTTATATATTTATGATGGCGGGGATCAGGGTGGTGACACGATTTTCGCTTTTGCATTAGAGGCGCGTGTCAGTTTTGTGAAGAGCGGCGAGTCGTGAAGCATTGGCGCCACCTCTGCGACGCCCGGTCTGCCCGTTGTCTGTTATGATTTTGCATATAAAAACTCGTGAAATGTCATAACTTTATCGTCTATTTGCCGTATTTTATTTACTTACGGCTACATGTGTTATAAAAATGGGGGACATCGATGTATAGCACCGAACTGTCTATCAGGGCACGACTCAACCCGCTCAAACGGAGTAAAAAACTACTTTTTTACGTTCTAAAAAATAAGGTTGACCGTTGGCAACAAGCAATTAAGCATGAAAAAAAGGATTTTATTGTTAAACCTGGAAATGTAGTTTGTGCAGATCACTTTTTAAAGGATTAAATAATTTGGAAAAAGAAAGTTTTAGCTCCGGATGGAACGGTTATGGCGGTAAGTATGAGAATTTGTTTACACCGATGTTTTTTTTAACCTAAAATAATTGAATGGCTCTGACGGTTTCATGACTACATTGATTTTTAAATTTTGATATATTTTTCTTCTTGTAAAACTTTTAGATTATTTGGAATAGTGTGTAACATTATATTTTTATTAGTTTTTGAAATTTTAAAAATATTTTAAAACCCTTACTATCTTTAAGAAAATTGTAAAAGTAACATTATTGACAGTTTTGAATTATCGCTGAGTTTCGACATTTATGTACGATTACATTAATTTATTAATAAATTCAAGCGTTAAAGTAAATTACAATTGTAAAATAATGATTTTCTTGCAGTCAGAATAGCACAAGAAACCTAAATTTAAAAAAGGATAATTTTATGAAAAAGAAAGTCGCGACATTTTGTAAAACGTAGCTTTGCTCAATTGTATATAATAAATTATGATGTTCTGTCTGCATATAATTGCTATACTTTTATCGTAGTATATTCGTAAATAATTTAAATAATTGTATTTATTTAAATAAATTAACCTGGCATTTATTACTCCTATATACCATCCTACTGTCGTTACTCCATATTTAATTTATATCTCCATCTTCTCATTCCATTTATAATAAATAAATGACTAAATGTACATTAAAGTTGATAACTTTATTACTGATGATCTTTTCGGCCATTTCACGATCAATACAATATACTGAATATTAAAAATTATGATTTTTAAATTTGGTTGTATATTTTTATTATAATGTAATAATAGATTAGGATCATTCGAGTCATTAAATAATAGAAAAAATATTTTTTATATTATTATTTCAGAACATTTAGTTTATTTGTTTTAAACTTTAAAGACGTAAACTTTATATTTTACCATTCCACTCTACTTGAAAATTAAAAACCGACATTTCCAGTGTATGTAAGGTCTGTTTTTTAATCCTAGGTATTTTTGTAATTCTAGAAACAGTTAATCCTTGCTTAATTCAAGTTAAAAGTTTTTAAATTATCCACAAACGTCCAAAATATTATAAAAACTGCGAAAAATACTAAATCTCCCATGATTCTAATCAGCTTTCAATCAAATGTAGGGCGCCGCGCTGGTGGCGCCAGTGTTCCATTTTCTGCCGTCCTTCACAAAACTGACATAGCGCATTTGTATGGCGAGTCACCCCCCTGGCGGGGATGAATGATATTTTCAGATTGAAGTATTTCTTGTAGAATTACTAATTCGAACAGGCCAGGTAAATTTTTGGCTGGGCTCAGGTGGAATATTACTGTGTTTAAAACAGATATTCGATCTATCACAAAGGTCTGGGGACAAATACCTCCGGCTTGCAATTGGCCTGAGAAACTATAACTCATAGCTACTACAGTTTCCATAGCTGCTGGAAAGCTATGAAAAAATTTTAACCACGTAAAGTGTGTTATGCGCCGAGAAGGTCTTCTAAAAGATAAAAAAAACTATACTGCAAAATAATGCACGACAGCCAATACAGTTTGAGTTACAAGGCACTTTTGAATTATTTCTACTACTTTTCTATCTCCTTCAAAACAACCTTTGCATTGCTATAGACAGGCATATTATTAATATCGGTTTCCTCCTCTTCTCAGCCAAATTAGAAGAACACTTAAGTTGGTTGGAACAGTATATAGAACCGTGGAATACAATTGTAGAAAAGTGGACCAAGACGTATGAACTGAGGAGACATATCCTAATCAACAAAAAACACAAGCCAATGATTACTTTAAGAAGTATAGGTGTTTGGGTTTAACCGAATGCTCGGAATTGGTAATTATAAGAAAAATAAATATTTAAAAAGTTATACATATTTTTCATACATTTGTTTCACTTTCATTTTTATTAAACTTTTCGTTCATGTTTGATTTACAGATAAACATTGACTTCAATGTTTTCCTTCCTGAAAAAGGAAATCTGCTTTTCGAAAAATGGAATGAAATTCAAAAGCAGATCATACCACTACTGAAAATCAGCCTTAAATCTGATAGAGACAAAGAGCTTGCCTACAACATTGAATGTATCATACATTAATTAAACCATACTTTTATTGTTAGACGAATAAATGATCAACAGAAATGTTGAATTATCAAGTTTTTTTACTAAAGTACCTGATAAACTGGATTGAAATAATAACCGTGCCCATGGTATATAACTCTTAAAAATTTAGGTATAACGTGGCATATAAGGTCGCACCCTTTACTATGAACCTAACATACAAGTTACATTAAGCACGCTAGAAAATATCGTAATATGATAGGATGAAGAAATATTTAAAATAGTAGCTTTCACCATAATTCCACCTAAAAAATTACCATGCTCAAGGCATAAAGAACTTTTCGGTAACGAACTACAGGTAGAAAGGGAGGACCATCCTTTCTATTTACCTTAACAAAAATTACCATGCTCATGGCATAAGCTACTGTTCGGTAAGGAACTGCGGATAGTAGGGAAGCGTCAGCCTCCTATAAGGTATAAGGCACAGAATTTGTTTCTAGAATTATTCAAATAATTACTCAAGTTTTCTGTTATTTAACGCAAAAAGTATTCATGAAAATTTTCAAAACAAGACACATTAAAATATAGTAACCAAGAAATTATATTTCACTGGAAAGCCCACTGTGTCACCATGTTGGAAGAAATTAGATGAATTTTTACAAGAATTTCTGTTAGAAATCCCCCGAGTTTTCTCTCCGTACTCGTCATCTGCGCAGTCTTCAATATTTTCCTCAGCAGATTGTTCATCTTGTTGAGCTTGAGTTGCCTCCAACTCGTGTATTCGTCTCCTCAAAACTTCTTCATTATCTTCATTATCATGACCTAGTTCTGCGGGCTTCGCTGGGAGATTCTTTCAGATTAGCTTACGGTACCTTTGTTTAGTTGCTCGCAGTAGCTCCAGCATCTCAGATTTTAAATGTGCCTTGTCTTCCGGTCTTCTAAATTGAGAACATTTTCGGCTGCATCTAAAATGGAAATTGAGGACAATAATGTAGTTGCTTCGATTTTATCTATTACAATCTTTTCAAAATCTTTGGAAATAGCGGACAATACTAAAATATTTTGTATACTCAACAATCGTGTCCTAATCCATTCGACATGCACTAAATTTTAGCATATTGTTAAATTAATCAATTTCATACAATGGCAGATAATTCTTAAGGAACAGAACACTAGAAAGTTTGGTGTCACCAAACTTATAACTGCTTTCTCCACCGGACCATGAAAATTGAGACACTAACTCATACGCCATTATTTCTTTCAACCTGCAGTTGAGGAATTCTCGAAGTTTTGAGGCACCCAAGCTAACCAAGTGAGTGAGCTGAAAGGAAATTCTTATGAAGAATTAAAATTAATTATTTGTTTTTGTTTGAAATTGTTTAGTTTTTATAATATAAAATTGAAAATTGTATCTCCATATTAGGACAAAAGGTAATACAATTCTGTGTCCCGATTGGGCTCATTTGAAAGGTGAATTTTTGTACAATTGTGGTAACTTAGTAATATATTTTTAGAATTTTAGAATGTACATAAAAACGTTATTCTGTTAATTTTTTCAATTTATTTGTGGAGCAATTTTTTGGAAATATACTTTTATAAAATTGACATACTGTATGTAACTTGGGCTGACTAGAAGCAGAATGTTTTTTGGATTAGGTGCTATTATGAAGACAATTTTTTAAATGCACTTTTATAAAACATGATGCACACAGAATATCATTTTTTCAATTCTCTGACTTTTCTGGGACCAGTTTCTCATTTTCCATGACCATGCATTTTTTAAACCAGAATTTGAATCACAATTTGACTTTCTTAGGCTTATGTTTCTTAATTTCATTTTTAAATCTTTGAATGTTTTTTACATACAATCGCGCCAATGTATGGAATAAGCCAATTTAAATTTAAATTAACTTTCTTATTAAATTATTGTGCTTGATAGTTATTTAACATTCTTCTTATAAGAATGCCCTGACTTCCGTGACCAATTGCCTTCACTGCATTTTTTCTGGTTTTAAGATTTTCCATGACCTATGGTCACCCTGAAAAAACTTATTTGAATCACATTAGCAGAAACTAAAAAGCAGGCGTGCCCATAATTTTGATGGCAATGTATATTGGGTTCAGAAGTTCAACATTTCAAAAATGATTTTTACATAACAAATAGACTCTCCCTAATTCGGGAGAATAAAAACTTCGATTGAAATAGAATAAAAATTATGAATTATTAAAGTATTTACGAGCTTCGAAACAAATACTTACCAGTTCGAAAGCTTCGAGCAGAGTTTCTGAACGTTTCTTTCCTTCAGTCGCATTTTGCTGTTGATAACTCTGATTGGATGGCATCACGTTTATCCAGAATTGTTACGATCTGCTCTGTCAATATGCTGTAAATGTTATGAAGGTCATTAATTACTTAGTTTGCGCATCAAAAAGCGAAGCGCAATTTCCATAAGAGCCATACAAATATTTAAGAACTAAGAATAATGTAGCAAATTATCAGACAAATTTTTAAAATGTTTCTATTCTTCATATTACTCACTGAAGCATTTCCAATAATAGATACTATTTATCTGAAGTTGGATAAAAACGTTGCAAATTATTGACAACTACAATTATCCGACGACGGATAATTTTTATCGGCCTCGTGCTAAAAATTATCTGCCGTCCGATAATTGTAGTTTTCAATTGTTTGCAGCGTTTTTATCCAACTTCAGATGAATAATATTTTGGGGATTTACTGTGATAGAATAGAAATATAATAGAATATGACTAGAATAGAAGAATATAAATACAATAAAATAAACAAAAATAATAGAAATAGAATAGAAGAAGAACAGAAATACAACACAAATATGGAAAAGTTACATATATATATATTGTAAGCCAAATTTCCAGCTTTACCGTGTGCCTAATGGTTAACCACGTCCTGGCCAGGGGGGTGGCCCAGGCTGGAAACTTGCTTACTGAAAAAAAATCAAAATGGCTACCACTTACCTGCCCAGTTTTCGTTATTTCTAAAGTCCCGGAATCAACCGAGTTTGTGGGCTACACTCTTTCAGCCCACAAACAACCCACGAAGCCCGTTTACTTTTTTTTCAGGCGCCAGATAGGGATAACCCTATCCGAGCCCCGTAGGATCCGGTTAGTCTTTACTGACAGGTCGGCTAACTCGTCTTACCCGCATGAGAGAGGGAGCGGGGTCGGGGGAGTGAGAGAGAGATTTACTTTCACTAAATTCAATTTT
>CAKNYM010045750.1:0-12064 GCA_932195095.1 Andricus curvator | reverse complement strand
ACACCGTCAAGCCAAGACAACAGTGACGTGAGAAGCGTGCTGCTCCACGCTTCCTCCTGCTGCTTTCCTTTCGACCCGCAGTTCTTGCGTGTCGAGGCTGTTGATTGGTTGGCTGCAGTAGAAATGGCTTGGTTGTCGATCTCGGCCAATGGGTACCGTCGTGCCTTCGTTGCGTGCTCATTGGTTCCGCCCTTCTAGTTACCTCAACATGGCTGCCTTCCCGTTGCTTCAGAATGACCGCCTTCTGGCTAACGTAACACACCGGGCACTCTAGCCACGTAGTATAACAGGGTTCGTTCGGTGTGTTACGTGCTGCCTCCCACGTTACGCGTGATGTTTCACGGCTTGGCATGGTAGAGTTGGTTGAGCCCCCTTCGTGTTACCTTCGGTATTGCGAGTGGAGCTTAATGGTGTTGCCTGGCAGGGTTGGATCGGGCTGACCCAACGATCGCCTTGGTCCTGGTACTCGCCGCTGGTATCGGCGCTGCTTGCCTTGTGTCGACGGCGAAACATGGACGCCGACGTCGCTCTCGCCACCCATCCGGTGGAGAGTGGTCGCTGGATACAGTGGTTATGGACGTTGCTGTTGTTTTGTCCCCATCCTCTCGTACTGCTTCCATGGTTTACGGTCGGTTGTCGCTGCTTTGAACTGTCTGCTCGTTGTTTACGAACTGTCAAAAGTATTCCGCTCTGACACCGACCCGATACATGTTTTTGTCGGAAATACTCAGTGGTCACTGAGTATTATTACTATTTTAGACTTGCTGTCCTGGCTGGGCGGTGAGTTTGCTTTAAAAATTACCTTAATCAAGCCGTCCTTTCCTTCCCTTTCGAGATCGGGTACGGCTTCGGCGAAACCCCGGAAAGTTGCTTTACATCTTTCCGAGTTTTCTCCTAAACTTCGTTACAACTCCCCTGGGCCTAGCCGAAGCCTACCGGCTGTATTTACTCGCGTTGTGGTCGCCTCTCTACCCCTCTGCTAGCGTTCCCAGCTCGTATCTCGGCGCTTTGCTTCTTTATTGTCTCAAGAGATAAGAAAAAAAAACTTTTATTCGTACGTGTCCCTTTTCGGGCTCCGAGACCGGGTTCTCCCGGTCGCGTGGCTCCTGCTTCTTGTCTCTTAAATCTGCTTGAGCAACCTGGTCATCCGTTCTATCCTCGCCTTCTTCTGATTCGGAAACTATCCCACTTAATTTTTGGGTACTCGTAAATGAAAGAAGGCGATTGAGTAATATTATATTTATTTAGGAGCAGGTCGCGTCCAGGGGTACATATGGGTAGAAGGCACCCAACAAAAAAAAAAAGAATCGTGTAAGAGGTGGAAAAGGAAACAAAAATCCACAAAAAAAATGGTAATTATCAAAAATGATTTTAAAAAAATCTTCCTTCAAGCCCCTTACGCGAAGTGTCCTGGGGTCGGGCACACGTCCCAGCGGTGTCCCCACCCTTCGCACTTCGTACAACTTCCTCCCTCCGGCGCGCCCCGAATGTCGGATCCCCGGCCGGCCCCGCCGGATGGACGACGCTGCGCTTCTAGAATAAAGGGGCGGGTGGGAGACGTTCTCATGACCCTGGTTGTCCGGCCCGATCTTCCTGCCCCAGTGGTCTGCGGTCGGCTCCGCCAGAATACTTCAAGCTTCCGTCGCTCCTTTTCCTCTGGCCAGCGTCTCGCGGCTTCTGCGCGAGCTTTCGCCTTGACCTCCTCTAGCCGTTTCCTTTCCGCCCCTTCGCGACGCCTGCGTTTCGCCTCTTCCCGGCTCGATTGCTGACGGCGCTCCCAGTCACGGATGTGCTTGGGTGGACGGAGCCGCTTCTTTGCTGCCGAGGAGTCGTCGCTTGTTCCTTCCTTTACGGCTGGTCTCGCCGGGCTATCTCGGCTGGAGGTGGAATCACGGCGGCTTGGCCCCGCCTCTGCATAGGGTACGTGTGGCGGACCCCTTGCGCTGCCTGCTGGTTCCCACCGTGGCTGCGCTTCCCTTAAGACCGGTTCCTCCCGGTTGACCGTCTTCTTGGGTTGTTCAGGCTGACTTCCACCCTGAGCTGCCGGTAAGCCCGGTAGTGCGATTGTCTCCCTTCGGCCGATGGGGTTAGGGTTACCCCGGCCGGTCAACTGGTGGGGTCCCCGCGGCGCGCCTCCCTCCAAGGCCTGTGGTATGGGAATGTCCCAGGCCTCCTGGCGCATCTCGAGTATTACCCTTTGCATCATCCTGCAGACCTTCTCGTGTTCCCGTCTGTGAAACTCCGCTGCGGCTGTGGAGAAGGGGAATTTTATGTCGCGTGCGTTGTCTTTCCTCTTAGCTATCTCTAAATACCCCTTTTGGGCCCCAAAATTCATGCTTGAGAAGCTAACACATTTCTACAGTATCCCGGGCATGCAAGGATTAGTAGGGAACTACCAGAAAGGGTTGACAATTTTTCCCTACTCCCCCCCCCCCCCTCTCTAGGCGGTCCCTCATCGTGGTAGGGAACTAGCAGTTTTACTGGGACCTTTCCTACTAATTGTCCGTTCTCAGTTCCCAACTCATATACCTATGGACCTAGCACTCGGACTATGACGTACGGTCCCTGCTTTTTCCCCCCGAAACCTCTCGTCACGCCCTTTTGGGCTGATGAAGTCACCTGGGCTTTGCGCATGACCCTGTCTCCCTCTCTAAACACCGCGTGTGGCCGCCTTTTGTCGTAGTTTACCTTTTGGCGGTCGAGCGCATTTTCATGGTGTAAGGAAACCAGATCTTGGAGCTCTTTCGGTTTCACCATCCTTTGCCTCCACTCCTCATGTTCTGGTGCGGGCAATTCTGGTGGTTCTTCCACTCTTCGGCATAGGCTATTATAAGGTTTTGGTTCCCTACCTAGATTCAAGTAGGCCGGGCTGACCCCCGTGGTGCTATGCACGGCCGTGTTGTAGGCGAACCTAAAATCCTTAAGGTATGATTCCCACTGCCGATGGTCTTGGGCTACGTATGCTGAGATCATGGTTTTGTGGACCCGATTCACCCGCTCCACAGGGTCAGCCTGTGGATGGTACACCGGAGTGAACGAGTGCCGGATTCCGTAGGTCTCTGTCAACCCTTGAAACGCTTGGTTGACATACTCTGTCCCGTTATCCGTCACAAGCACCTCCGGTGCCCCCCAACTGTTCAGAATATGATCCTCAAAAGCTTTGATAATGGTCTGGGCATTAGCTTCTCTCATGGGCGACAATTCAACCCATTTCGTGTACAGGTCCTCGAATACCACCAAGTATTCGAATCCTAACGCTGTCTTGGGCCAAGGACCCATCACGTCCGTGGTCACTACGGTCCACGGTTGTTGCACTACCGTGCGGCCCATCAGGCCCGCTGCAGGTCTTTGATCAGCCTTAATTCTCTGGCAGGTGTCGCAAGAGCGCACTCACAGGGAAATGTCGCGATACATGCCTGGCCAGTAATACTGTACCGAGGCTCTCCGGTATGTCTTATCAATTCCCAGATGTGCGTCCTGCGGATTGTTGTGTACCTCATCGAAGACTTCTTGTCTTCTTTCGGCTGGTACTACCTACTTCCACGCCTCTAGGTCTTCGATTACCGGGTCTATCAGCGGATTTGGACGGTACCGATACAACATTCCGTCCACAATTTTCCACCCATGGAATTTTCTTGGGGTTTCTTCCACCTCGCGCAGTCGTCTAAGATACCACTCGTCCTCCACCGGCTCCATGGCAGATATGGGGATTGCTACCTCCTCCTCATACATCCGAGAAAGGGCGTCAGGCACGTGGTGCAAAGCTCCTTTCCGATGTACGACCTCAAAATCGTATTCGAGGAGGTCAAGTGCCCATTGCGCTAATCGACCAGTTGGATTGTGGAGGTTATGTAACCATCGCAACGAACTGTGGTCGGTGATTAGCGTGAGGTGAAACCCTTCCAGGTAGTGGCGGAATTTTCTAACCGACCAGATCACGGCCAAGCATTCTTTCTCTGTGACCGAGTACTTTCTTTCCGCGTCCGACATCGTCCTACTCGCGAAAGCGATCACCCACTCAACGCCGTCTTGCGTCTGCGTTAAGACTGCCTTGAGGCCAAAGTCGCTCGCGTCGGTCTGGAGCACGAATGGGACCTCGAAGTCGGGATATGTCAAAATCGGTGCCGTCGCAACCTGTTCTCTCAGTTTAACGAACGCATTTTCCTGTTCGGTTCTCCATTCCCATGGGACTTTCGTCCTAAGCAACTTGTTAAGTGGTTCCGCGTCAGTCCCAAAGTCAGGTATAAAACGACGGTACCACGACAGCATTCCCAAGAACCGTCTTAGCTGCTTTATCGTTTTTGGGGCTGAGTAGGAGAAAAGAGGTTCCACCTTGTCCGGATCGACATGCAAACCCTCCTGATTCACGAGGAATCCTAGATAACGTACAGTCAGTCTCCCGAATTCACATTTCTTTGGGTTAATGGTCAGTTCGGCACCCTGTAAGCGGTCTATGACTCGAACTACCCATTCCTGGTAGCCCTTGAACGTCTCATTCACGGTGACTATGTCATCGAGGTACGCGTAGACGTTAGGCTCCATGTCCGGCCCTAATAAGGAGTCTTCCAGTCGCTGGAATATTGCAGGAGCCCCCGACAGTCTAAAGGGCATCCTTGTGAACTGAAAGAGCCCCATTCCAAGGACTGTAAACGCTGTGTACTCCCTACTATCTTCGGCCATCGGAATTTGGTGGTACCCCCACTTTAAATCTAAGGTCGTTATATATTTCGCAGCGCCAAGTTGTTCCAGGATCATGTCCATCTTCGGCAAAGGGTACGCGTCCGTTTTGGCTATCTTGTTGAGCCTGCGGTAGTCCACGCAAAATCGATATGTCCCGTCGGCCTTTCGGGCCATTACTATGGGACTGGACCATCCGCTTTTCGAAGGCTCTACAATCCCCTCAGCTAGCATCCGAGTCACCTCATCTTGGTTATTTTTCAGGACCTTCGGGGACACTCGATAATACCTCTGTTTTATCGGTGGGTGTCCCCCGACGTCTATGCTATGGGTTATGCGATCTGTCGCTGGAACTACCTCAGGAGGGGGCTTAATAATCCCGGCAACTAGCGTGTCCAGTTCTTGTCGCTCCTCAGCTGTTATCTCTCTGAGGCCGCAACACTGAACTAATTCTGTCGGATTTTCGCCCCTCCTCCCCACTTCCAGTTCAGTACCTTCCTCAGTATAGTGGTGGACCAATTCCGGATAGTCCGCCATATACCAGGCTCGTTTACTACCATCGTGTACTATTCCGAATGTTTGGATGAAATCCATACCCAAGAATACCTGTTCTCCCATGCTTGGGACAATATGGATTTTCATCATTCGCGAAACACGATCGATTTCGATAGGGAGGTAACACGTGGCCTGGACTTGACTGACGGTACCGTCGGCCGTCATAACCGCTTGATTCGGTGTTGTGTGCAATGTTGCCTTGTACCGTTCGGCTATCGCCAAGCCGATATCTCCCATGACTGTTCGGGATGCCCCGCCATCAATCAACGCGAGGACCTTAGGGGTGTTACCGATTCGGGCAGTCGTAAAGACTCGCAGGGTAAGCCCTTTGTCCTTCCTTGGGGGCTCCTTTACTTCTAATTGCAGTGGCAAAGACGAACCTTTCTCAGGTGAAACTACGGGTGGCTCGTTTGATTTCAGAAGAGCCAGTATTACCTGGTTCTCCTGCCAGGGGTTCTGCCGTTCTCTAACCCTTGTCCTTGTGTTAAGAACGATGGTGTCTTCCGTTTCTACCGTACGGGTTACCGGGATCTTGTCTGCCGAGGGCGACGGAATATCTATGGGAGCGGGATTCGGCTCATGATCTTTCCCCACTACTGCCGGTTCCGTCGGCTCGGGCCTGTTCTGTTCCGGTAATTGTCTGTCGTCCTGTGGGGTCGTTCCGGGACTGGAGGAAGAAGGTTTGACCCCTACGCCTTCTCCCTTCTTCGGTTTCCCGGACACTTCTTGGACAGTTCGCACTCTTTAGTGGTCACTTCCTCTTTACCGCATCGACGACAATAATTGCGTCTTCGGTTTTTCGTACAACCGATTTGGAAGTGACCCTTTTGTCGGCAGTTCCAACATTCGATCTCCGAGTCGTCCCTCTGTTTATTGGGAGTGGACGACCCCGAGCCCCTTTTTGGAGACTGTTCCGATTTACTGTCGGACGACTTTGCCGAGTTATTACGGTTCCGAGACCCCGATTGTCGCTTTCTATTGTCGCGATGAGGGCCTTAATCAACTGCGCCAACTCCGACGGATTCTGCGTGGTGTCGCTATCGACTATATTTGGGGCGATCGCGGCCACGGAATTGTTTTTCTTCGACTGTGGGCCCTTCCCCTTGTAGGCATATTCCGAAATAAGGGACTTTTCGGGGGACGGAGGGGCTATGTCCTCACCTATCGTGGATATTACGCGCTCGTATTCCGCCGCCAGGACCGCCAGACCCTTGTAGTCCGTAAATTCGTAACGCCTGATGGCCGTCCTAAAGTCGGACCTGAGGTTCGCGTATACTCGATTCATTTGGACCTCGAGATCCATTGGCCTGGTCGAGAGCTGGTAGAGCCCATACATGCAGGTCAGGTAATCCGCTATCGGTTCCTCTTGGCCCTGCCTGCGTGAGAGGATCTGCTCTTCTAGCCTTTCCTGGTAGAAAGCGTCCCCAAAGCGGGCTTGAAAATGCCGCTTGCACTGATCCCACGTGTTCCATCTTAATCTGTTCTGGCGGAACCAGTGCCACGCAATGTCTTTTAACAGGAAGGGCATTGCGACTAACAACTCCTCGTCCGTGAGGAAAGAGGCGGCTCTACCCTCTTCGACCCTCCACAAGAAGTTATCCACACTTGAGCCCTTTTGTCCGTTGAAACTGACCTTCCACCCTTCCACGATTCTTGTCACGTCCCTTGGTTTGCTGAGGGGTTGCATGGGGCCTCGCCCCCATCCCTGAGCATACCCGTGACTCGTGGTGGCTTCCGGTTCAAATTCACGCGGGCTTCTCAGTTCAAGCGAGTGTCTTGGTGCAAAGCCCCCGTATACCGGTTCTTGCTCCCAACCGTGGGAGTACCTGTTCTGCGGGGCGCGGCTCTGCTCCCTATTCTGCCGCCCTGGCTCCCAATACGGTCCGCCTTGTTCCTGTCCGGACGTGGGGGCGTACTGCCCTCTCGTGTCTTGGGTATGACTAAAACTCGCGCCTTGGTATCGTCGCGCGGGTTCATGTCCCTTATACCCTGTATCGTACGGCCTGCGTTTAACTTGACTTGGCTCTAAAAATTCTGGTGTCCCGTACCTATCATAATTCTCGGTTCTGCCCCTAATGTGAACTAATCGCTCTTGCTCGACCTCTTCCCCCCTAGCTAAGGTCGGGTTCGTGTGAGGGAAGAGGCTCGACGCTGGGTAGTGGTAGGTGGTCCGATCCGTTCGGGGCGGTCAGTCGGAGCGAGTTCTCGCGGGTGAGGCTCTGGATAGTACCTTGGGTACCTGTAACCCCCTACTTCTGCGGTCCGGCCCCTGTCTTCGGTTTCGTCCTGCGATGTCTCTATCTTAAGCGGGGCTTCTCGATTCCGACTGATGCCGTCTGACCGGTTGGTCCACTTGCCCAAGGTGTCGTCACACTACGGCTTAGTGGTACCGAGGCTTGGTAATCTCGGTCTTGTCTCGGCCAACCCTGAGCCCTTCCGGGGCTCCCAGTCCTCCTAATTGCCCCTTGGTACTGTTGGGGTACCGCGCTTCCCCTGGAAACTAAATGAGCTAGATGTACGGACGTGTCGGTTCGCTCGTCTGTCGCACTGGCCCTAGTTTTTGTTCCGCGTGGCCTAGTATTAACTTTCGCGAAACGGTTGTCCTCAACCCGGGCGGTTCTCGCGTTTTCCCCTATCGATGTTACTCCCTGAGTAGGTGGTGCCATGGCCCCCTCATCCCCCCTCCACATGTCTCTGCTGGGAGGTGGGGTGTAGGTTGGCGATAGCGCACCCCTCAAGGCCTGGTCTCCCCCCATCCCTGGCCATTGTCGGTGTCCATGAGGGGTTTTTTCCAACATCGTAAAAGGTTGGTGATACCCGATCCGTTGTCGAGTACCTTGCGGTGGACCCACGATGTCGTCGTCGGTCCCTAAATCTCGTGGTACCTGCCCTAGATCGTCGTCGTCCTCTGGGTTCCAGGGTACCGCCTGGTCGCCTCCCCGACGCGCGAAATACCTTTCCATTCGCTCCCGCAGTACCTCGTCTACTCCGTTCGTGTTTAGGCGCAATTCCCTTAGAATTGCCCTAAGAGCCTCCCCTGATAGGTCATTGGCCCAACTCGGTAGTTGGGCCATTATCGTCCCTAGACTGTCCCTAGTTTGCCCATGTTGCCCTTGGATCGGCCCTTCTATCGCGGCTCTGGCTACGGACTGTGTTTCGCTGAGAGCCGGACTACCCGGTAAACCGGGGTTCTCCCGATTGTCACCCTGCTCTGGCTCTCCCTCCATTGGGTCGCACGGGTCCATTACCCTATCGTATGTCGAGTAACCTCGAAAAAATTCGATATGGGTGCGGACTCTCCGTAAATTTTTCCATACTTTCTCTATTTTCGCGAGTAATGCCCTTATCTACTTTGATTTCTTTAAAAATCTCGAAGACTCACTTAAATTCTTCAATTTTCTCGAAAAATTTTCAAAATCCACGTATTTTCACTTTACCGAAAAGTTTGAACAATTCTCACTAGCCCCAGGAGTTATCTATCGAAAATCCCCAAAAATTCTACTAAAATCGACGAAGCTATTGAAAGGTTTAATAAAAAAAAAACTTTTTTCAATCCTGCAAATCCTAATAACAATATATAATTCCGAAGAATCATCGAAAAATTCCGCAATATTACCGAAAAGTTCCGAGAATTTCTCCAAGTTCCTAAAAAAAAAATTGCTGAAAAATCGCGAAAATGATCGTAAGTTCCTCAAATATACGGTAATTTCACTTTAATCTCCCGAAAAGAAAAGATCCGAGAATCCACGTAAATTCTTTAATGTTCTCGAAAAATTCTCAAAATATCCGTATTTTCTTTAAATCACCAGACAATTTTCGAAAATTCTAGCCAATTCTGCAATTTACCGAAAAGTTCTCAAATTCTTTTAAATTCGACAAAAATCGCCGAAAAATGCCTAAAGTTCCTACATTTGCCCTCAATTTGTGTGAATGCTCGTTAATTCATGAGCTTATTCAGTCTCTGGGGTATTTTCGAGTAAAAAAAAGAGCAATAATAAAAAATATATATATGTCTTCCGTGAAAATATTCCATACCTGATCTATTTACCGGAAGACCAGTTTCTAAGGGTTAGGGGATCCTACGAAAACATTTTTTTAATTATTGCACATGATTGTTATTATTATTAACAATACATTGTTTCATTTCGAAGAAGCAAGAGCCAAGCAACCACCGGGAAAACTTATCATTAGAAAAAAGCAGAGCAAAAGAAAAAGAGTTTCGCTCTTCGTGCCCGTGTTTTCTGTCAGTTATATACATATGTTTTCTATCCCCCTTCTCTCTCACTCCGCTGCTCATGTCACCTAGTGACGGCCCTCTATGTTGGGCGCCATTTTGTAAGCCAAATTTCCAGCTTTACCGTGTGCCCAACGGTTAACCACGTCCTGGCCAGGGGGGTGGCCCAGGCTGAAAACTTGCTTACTGAAAATAATCAAAATGGCAACCACTTACCTGCCCAGTTTTCGTTATTTCTAAAGTCCCGGAATCAACCGAGTTTGTGGGCTACACTCTTTCAACCCACAAACAACCCACGAAGCCCGTTTACTTTTTTTTCAGGTGCCAGATAGGGATAACCCTATCCGAGCCCCGTAGGATCCGGTTAGTCTTTACTGACAGGTCGGCTAACTCGTCTTACCCGCATGAGAGAGGGAGCGGGGTCGGGGGAGTGAGAGAGAGATTTACTTTCACAATATCAATTTTTCGTAACCCTTGAGATTAACAAATAAAACTTTATTTAAACTTTTAGCAGAAAATCCCATCTAACCTAACTACAAATTTAACGTTGTTGAATTACCGGGCACTCACGTGCGGCCTCGAACTCTTATTATATCTTTACTCCTGGGTTTCGTTAAAACCCCCTTTACACTAGATAATTTCTTCTTCTAACAAAATTAAATTTACGAGAAAACTTCACGGGCGAACCCCAGCGAAACCCACAGCACTTCAACATGACCGTCGGGGACACCCACGCTAGACACGACGCCGGTCGGCGTCTATTTCCGCGTGCCCACGCTCCAAGACTTTGAGGGACGCTCGCCTCCACTTTTCTAATCGTCGGGTTCCTGAGCCGAGCGTGCCTCGCCTTGGAGAGCGTCGAGGGGGTCCCAGACGGTCCCCGTAAGCGAAGAATTATTACAACCCACCATTCGAGACACAAGCACTACGCGTAGGCACCCGGTGCCAGAGCCGGAAACACTTTACAGGGGCGGTAAGAAACTCCACTAACCTTTTAGCCACTCGGCTAACTCGCGTTTTCCGTCCTTATCCATCGTCTTAAAATTCCTGCTGGGTATCCAACTCGGAGTAATAATAAATAACCAAGTGTGGTCGCTCCGGCACACCGTCAAGCCAAGACAACAGTAACGTGAGAAGCGTGCTGCTCCACGCTTCCTCCTGCTGCTTTTCTTTCGACCCGCAGTTCCTGCGTGTCGAGGCTGTTGATTGGTTGGCTGCAGTAGAAACGGCTTGGTTGTCGATCTCGGCCAATGGGTACCGTCGTGCCCTCGTTGCGTGCTCATTGGTTCCGCCGGCCGGGCTGCTCGTCTCCCTATTGGTCTTCACCATCCTAGTTCCAACATGGCCGACTTCTAGTTACCTCAACATGGCTGCCTTCCCGTTGCTTCAGAATGGCCGCCTTCTGGCTAACGTAACACACCGGGCACTCTAGCCACGTAGTATAACAGGGTTGGTTCGGTGTGTTACGTGCTGCCTCCCACGTTACGCGTGATGTTTGACGGCTTGGCATGGTAGGGTTGGTTGAGCCCCCTTCGTGTTACCTTCGGTGTTGCGAGTGGAGCTTAATGGTGTTGCCTGGCAGGATTGGATCGGGCTGACCCAACGATCGCCTTGGTCCTGGTACTCGCCGCTGGTATCGGCGCTGCTTGCCTTGTGTCGACGGCGAAACATGGCCGCCGACTTCTCTCTCCCCACCCATCCGGTGGAGAGTGGTCGCTGGATACTGTGGTTATGGACGTTACTATACTCCGGTTACTTGCGCGGGACTGCTGCGCCGTGTCGGTTTTCTCCCCATCCTCTCGTACTGCTTCCATGGTTTACGGTCGGTTATCGCTGCTTTGAACTGTCTGCTCGTTGTTTACGAGCTGTCAAAAGTGTTCCGCTCTGACACCGACCCGATACATGTTTTTGTCGGAAATACTCAGTGGTCACTGAGTATTATTACTACATAGCCGGAGAGAATGGGAAGGAAACACAGGCCAAACTTAACTTATTATTAACCATGGTTGCCTACAACCATTAAAAATCGGTAAGTCTAACTCTATTTTAGACTTGCTGTCCTGGCTGGGCGGTGAGTTTGCTTTAAAAATTACCTTAAGCAAGCCGTCCTTTCCTCCCCTTCGGAAATCAGGTACGGCTTCGGCGAAACCCCGGAGAGTTTCTTTACATCTTTCCGAGTTTTCTCCTAAACTTCGTTACAACTCCCCTGGGCCTAGCCGAAGCCTACCGGCTGTATTTACTCGCGCTGTGGTTGCCTCTCTACCACTCTGCTAGCGTTCCCAGCTCGTGTCTCGGCGCTTTGCCTCTTTATCGTCTCAAGAGAAAAGGAAAAAAAAAACTTTTATTCGTACCTGTCCCTTTTCGGGCTCCCATACCGGGTTCTCCCGGTCGCGTGGCTCCTGCTTCTTGTCTCTTAAATCTCTAAATAACCCTTTTGGGGCCCCAAAATTCATGCTTGCGAAGCTAACACATTTCTACAGTATCCCGGGCATGCAAGGATTAGTGGGGAACTACCAGAAAGGGTTGACAATTTTTCCCTACTCCCCCCCCCCCCTCTCTAGGCGGTCCCTCATCGTGGTAGGGAACTAGCAGTTTTAC
>CAKNYM010045749.1:19370-29756 GCA_932195095.1 Andricus curvator | reverse complement strand
TCCCTCATTTTCCTATCATTTCCCCTAATTTTCCTGCCCTTATTTTCCTATTATTTTCCCTGCTTCCCCTCGCTTTATTTCTTTAAACTTCCCCAACTTTTCCTGTCCATATTTACCCTCACTTCCCCTACGTCTCCTCTCCATATTTTCTCATGTTCCCCCTACTTCCCTTCGCCTCATTTCCCTATAATTTTCCCTACTCCCCCTTGCCTCATTTCCCCATCACTTTCCTTACTTTTCCTGCCCTCATTTTCCTATAATTTTCCCTACTTCCCCTCGCTTCATTTTCTCATCACTTTCCCTTGCTTCATTTCCTTACCACTTCACCTACATTTCCTTCCCTCATTTCCCCTGGCTTCCTATTATTCCCCTCCTACAAATCCTGACTTTCCCTACTTCCCGTTCTATCATTTCCCCTCAGTTTTCCTACTTCCCCTCCCCTCATTTTCTCATTACTTTCCCTCCCCTCATTTCCCTTTCACTTCCTTTACTCTCCCACCCATCATTTGCCCTCACCTTTCCTTTATTTCCTCCTCTCATTTTCTCATTATTTTCCCTACTTCCCCTTCCATCATTTCCCTCACCTTCCTTAAATCCCCTCCTTTCATTTTCTCATTGCTTCCCCTACTTCTCCTTTCATTATTTCCCCAGCACTTTTCTACTTTTCCTGCCCTTATTATTCCATTATTTTTCCTACTTTTCCTGCCCTTATTTTTCTATTATTATTTTCCCTGCATCCTCTCGCTTCATTTATGTAAACTTCCTAAACTTTTCCTCCACTTATTTACCCTAACTTTCCCTACTTTCCCTTCCCTTATTTTCCCATGTTTCCCGTACCTCCCCTCGCCCCTTATTTCACCATCACTTTCCCTACTTTTCCAGCCGTCATTTTCCTATAAGTTTCCCTACTTCCCCTCGCTTAATTTTCTTATTAGTTTCCTTCGTTTCATTTCCTTATCACTTCGCCTACTTTTCCATCCCTCATTTCCCCTTACGTCCTATAGTTCCCCTCCTAAAACTTCTGACTTTCCTTACTTCCCCTCCTATCATTTCCCCTCAGTTTCCCTACTTCCCCCCTCATTTTCTCATTACTTCCCCTCGCCTCATTTCCCTGTCACTTCCTTTTCTTCCCCGTCCATCATTCCCACTCACGTTCCCTATATCCCCTCCTCTCATTTTCCCATTACTTTCCCTATTTCCCCTTCCATAATTTCCCCTCACCTTCCCTACATCCCCTCCTTTTATTTTCTCATTACTTCCCCTCGTCTCATTTGCCTGTCATTTACCCTACTTCCCCTCCCATCATTTCCCCTCACTTCCCCTCCTTAACAAAAAAAATCGACGGACGGACATAACATAACTTTTTAAATTTTTATTGTTATTTTTTACGATTAAAAGAAAAACTATGGGCCCAATTAAAAAATGATTTGAAAAAAATTGTCGATCTCTTTTGGGTGAACAAATTTTGTCTATTTTTTTTTTTTTCGTATCGTGTGCCGTTTTTCTAGAAATGTAATATTTTTTAGTTTAAATGTATTTTTTACGTTAAAAACGAAAACTACGCGCCCCATACAAATGAATGAGGACAAATTTATAGATCTATTTTGGGTGAACACCTTTTGTCTATTCATTTTTTTGAATCTTGTGTTGGTTTTCCAAAAACATAACTTTTTTAATTTGTATTGTTATTTTTTACGATTAAAAGAAAAACTACGGGCCCAATTAAAAAATGATTTAAAAAAAATTGTCGATCTCTTTTGGGTGAACAAATTTTGTCTATTCATTTTTTTTCGTATCGTGTGCCGTTTTTCCAGAAATTTTTTTTTTTTAGTTTAAATCTATTTTTTACGTTAAAAACAAAAACTACGCGCCCCATTAAAAATGAATGAGGACAAATTTGTAGATCTCTTTTGGGTGGACAACTTTTGTCTATTCCAAAAACTTGATTCTTTAATTTAAAATTTTATTTTTTAAGATTAAAACAAAAACTACGCGTCCTTTAAAAAAATGATTTAGAATCATTTTGAAAAAATTGTTAAAGAGTTTTTTTTTGTTTGTTAAAATTTCTTCTATTTGGTTGAAAATTCAACTCTTTGGTTGGAAATTAACTTTTTCCGATAAACTTATTATTTTGAATTTAAAATCAGAATCAACTTTTACATTATTCGTTGAAAAATCATCTTTTTTCTCTTAAAATTCAACTATGTGTTTAGAGATGAACTTTTTTTGTTTGAAATGTTGATTTGACGTATCTGAAATGTTTAAAAATGTTTTTGAATTTTCTCACGAATGTTATGTTAGGAAAATTATATTTATAAAACCTTAAAAATAAATTAACCTGAAACATAAATAGTTATTCGAAATTATTATTTTGTATTAAAAATTATGTTTCCCCTCAAATCGAAAAACTACACACGCGCGTAGCGCGCGAATGATGGTCCTAAGAAATTATTTTAGGATTAAGAGATTCCTGGGAATATTTAAAGTGATTCTTTATTTTAAAAATTTTAATTTGAGAGAATATTTAAAAAGATTATAAAACATTACAAAGAGTTTCAAAAATGGTCCAAAATGAATCCGGAAGATATAAAAACAATTTTATGAGTGATTTTAGTAAGTTTAATAGATATTTAGGAATTTTTGGAATTTTGAAGAGTTTAAAAATATTTGCAAATTGTGAAAGATTTGCGAAGATTGATAAAATATTCCTAAATTTTTTCCACGGTTTAAAGAGTCTGAAATATCTTTTAAACTACTCAAATTTTTTATTAAATTCGTTGAAATCTTGTAAAATAGAAAAAAAATTTGTTTTCTTTCAAATTATAATTTGAGTAAAATTTTTGTTTGAGGATTCAACTATTTTGTTGAAAATTTGTGTTTTTTGTACGATTTCAACTGTTTTTGATTCAAAATAAAAATATTTTTTGGCTGGAATTTCAACAATTACATTTTTCGATGAGAATTTATCTTTTTCGTTTGAAAATTTAACTATTGATTTCAAGATGACCTTTTTGGTCAAATTTCGATTTCACATATATGAAATTTTCAAAATTTTTTGAATTTTCTCAAGATTTTAATTTTGTATTAAAAATATTTTTTTCTTTAAAATATAATTTGCGTAAAATTTCTTTATATTCTAGATTGAAAAATCTTTTTTGGTTGCAAATTCAACAATTTTGTTGACTCATCTTCTTTCATTGAGAATGTAACTTTTATATTTAAAATTTAAAATATTTTTTAGTTTTGTAGAAAATCTATCTTCTTTAGAAAATAATTTATCTTTTATTTGTTAAAAATACATCTGGTTGAAAATTAACCTTTTTTGTTTGAGGATTCAACTCTTTTGTTGAAAATCTATCTTTTTTGGATGATTTAAACTGTTTTTGATTGGAAATAACAATCTTTTTGTATCAAAATATCAACTATTATATTTTTCGATGAAAATTTACATTATTTGTATATAAATCGTTGTTCCAAATTTTAATTCTGTATTAATTTCTTTTCTTTAAATTAGAATTTGCGTAAAATTACTTTATATTCTAGACGAAAAACTCTTTTTTAGTTGCAAATTCAACAGCTTTGTTGAATCATCTTTTTTCATTGAAAATGCAACTTTTATATTTGAAATTAAAAATATTTTTTAGTTTAATTATCAACTATTAAATTTTTCGTTTAGAATTCATCATTTTTGGTCGAACTTCGTTGAAAGTTGTACTTGTCTATTTTGATAGAGAATAACAATTATTTTATTAAAAATTTATAATAAAGTTAATATTTCAAATATGATTTTATTAAGAAATATAAATTTAATCGATAACATTTATATATTTATTTATTTATTTATTATTAGCTCAATTAATTTAGAAAATTTTAAATCTATTAATTTTAAATTGAATGTTTCCAAAAAAATTATAATTTCAAATTATATTTCAAATTATAATTATCTTATAATAATAATTTTAAAATGTATCCCTTTAAATTAAAAAAAAATGATTTATTTCATATATTTAAAGAATATGATAATTAATAAAATATAATAATCTTCTTAGTAGAAAATCCATGTTTTATGGTTGAAAATTAACTTTTTTGTTAAAAATTCATATTTTCGGTTGAAAAATGTAACTGTTTTCTAGAAAATGTATCTTTTGAGAAAATAATTGAGCTTTTAATTGTTAAAAATATAATTGGTTGAAAATTAATCTTTTTCATTTGAGGATTCAACTATTTCATTGAAATTCCGATTTCACATATCTGAAATTTTCAAAAATTTTCTGTATTTTCTCAAGTATCATAGGAAACTTATATTTAACTAACAGTAAAAACAAATAACCAAAAATCCTAAAAAATAACTAGTTATTCGAAATTTGTATTTTGTATTAAAAATTATGTTATTTTAAAACGAAGTGAAAAGAGGGTGCAAACGCTGGGGAATTAAAAGTTAAAAAATTGGGTTTTTAATATCAACCCCACACTAGTTTCACAATAAATGTACAATTATACAAAATGAAGATAATTGTAGAGCTAAAGTGCGTGTACCGCGTTCGTTATTGCATCGTGCCAATAATTACAGGTTATTTAATGTCGCTTTCTGGGGAAAATGAGAAAGTTAAAACGTGACATATGAGTTAAACCCCCAAGATTTTACTCGAATAAGTAAAACCGAGAATGGAAATAATAGCTTACATTTATAATACGCTTTTGAGTCATTGATAATATTAGGTTAGGGACCGCACTTAAATTACCTAATCCCCCCCGGGGGGGGGGGGTCGAGAGATTTTTTTGCCTTTTTATTAAGGAAGGGGGTTCCTTTATTCATTTACCTAATTTTTATAAATTCCCAAATGAAACAAATGTCTCGCAGTAATTGTACAGAAATATAATATTTCATAAGAATTTAAATTTACGCGCCAAAAAACCTGCCCTTCTAGAAATAATCGATTTGACACGATTCATAACGATTAAGAGTGATCAAAAGTTGAATCGGTTTGAATTGTTGCTAATTGTGTCAATTGTTTCCAATCGGGTTGAATTGAGTAAATGCACTCTGTAGTTTTCGTTTGTAACACACATGACGCGCACGTGTTTATATGTTGGAAATTAAATTTTTAACAATTCGACAAAAATTTCAGATACAAAAAATAGAATGTTTGTTCAGGCGGTATACCGCACGGGGGTGAAGCGCCCAATGGGAAGGTGAGAATCATGAGCATGCAAAACTACCGTAATAAATTGAGGAACTATTTTCAATTTTCATATAGTTGCTCAACGATCAGCGTAGTTATGTTCCATCTATTTGAATTTGTTTTCCGTGGCGACGATGTTGTTCTTAACCTATCTGTCAAACGTTTTTAAAAGTATTTTAAAAACAGCGTCTCTTCGCAAAAATACTCTCTAAATCTGAATTAGTAGAAAACTACTAATTGGTAGTAGTTTTCTACTAATTCAAATAGTGCCGATTCGTTTACTGTTAATTAGTAAGAATCTACTAGTTCAATGAGTAAGACTAACTGACTAAATGAATTAGTAACTATCCTTAATATAAAATCTCTAAACGATATTGTCGTTTTCGATTCTGACGATTTTCGAGAGTAACACGGTGGTAACGTTTGCTTGCTGTAGGCCGCTCATATTCAACAGTAGTGTGTGGCTGTGTGTGGAGCTGCATTTGAAATCAGTGATGCTAACTGAGTCGCCTTTATATGCGCATGTTTGAATTGTAATATAGTTGATTGGCTGTAGTACGCGCCCGTATTTGAATTCCCAATGAGGATGCGAACTAGAACCAATAAGCGCCATTCTATCGAAGCATGCGCATGTCAAGGTGGTCTTTTCGGAATCACTTAGTTCGAGTTCGATAATAATACGTCACGTGTTTTTTCGTATTTGGTAATGCGCGGCTCAGTGTTACCAACCGTTTCACGGTAAAGTCTGTAAAAGAAGTTATGAACCATAACCTCAATTGTGGTGGTAGTCTGTTTTAAACTCTTTACGCAAACAAGAAATTTTCAAATTAATCATTTTTACGCTCTGTAACTGTGATTTCTATCATGATTTAATTATATTTATCATATTAAATATCATTTGTGAAACTCGTGTACGTTTCAGTTCTACTTTCCTTATAGGATTGAATTCTCCATTTCCTTATAGTGACACATTCGAATAATTATTTTTTTTCGGTTTGAATAGAAGTATGTCAGAGAATCCAAAGCATTTGAAAGAGATGTCAATAATTCCAATGAATGCCAACAGATTTTAAAGGGTTTGAAATATTTTAGGATATTTTAACAGATTTCAAGGAATTTTTAACCGATTTTAGTAATTTAATTGATTCAAAAGGATTTTTTAAGGAATTTTTCAAGATTAGGAATATTTTAGGGTATTTCAAAAGAATCCAAGGTATTTCCAAGAGATTTAAACAATTTGAAGGGATTTGAAAAATATGTAAAGAATTTGGAAACTTTTAGAGGTTTCTTGAAGATTCCAAGGATTTTTCATTTGATTTCAGTACTTTAATTGATTTCAGAGGATTTGCAATATTCTCGAGTAATTTAAAAGATTCCAAGGAATTTTTTATTTGTTTTGATAATGTGAAGGAATTTTAAAAGACTGGGAATATTTTAGGGCATTTGAAAAGAATCCAAAGCATTTAAAAGAGATGTCAATAATTTCAATGAATGCCAACAGATTTTAAAGGGGTTGAAATATTTTAGGATATTTTAACAGTCTCCAAAGCATTTCCAAGAGATTTCAATAATTTTGAGGAATTTAAAAAAATTGTAAAGGATTTAAGAACTTTAAGAGTATTTTAAAAGATGTCAAGACATTTTCGTAAGCTTTAAAAAGTTTCAAGTGATTTTTAAAGATTTCAATAATTTGAAAGAGTTTCAAAGGATTGGAAATAATTTATGGTGCTTTTAAAAATTGCAAGGGATTTTGAAGAGTTAAAAAAATTTCAAGAAGGTCTAAAATATTGTGAAGGATTTTAAATATCTTAGGGTATTTTGAAAGATCCTATGAATTTTTGAATTGATTTCAGTAATTTAATGTTACTCATAGGATTTGAATTATTTTATGGTATTTTAGAAGATCTAAAGCATTTTCAAGAGCTTTAAAATGTTTCAATTGATTTCCAAAGGTTTGAAAGGATTTGATAACTTTAACAGTATTTCAAAAAATTCTAAGGAATGTTCAATTGGTTTCAGAGGATTTGAAATATTTTAGAGTATTTAAAAAGATTCTAAAGCATTTTCAAGAGATTTGTCAAAATTTGCATGGGGTATTCTATCGAAGAGTTTTCTAAAATTTCAAAAATATAGATCGATTTAATAGGACCTATGCCAGGTTTTAGGGTATATCAAAAGATTTCAAGCAATTTTGAATTTATTTCGGTAACCTAATAGGATTTGAAATGATTTAAAATATTATGAACTATTTTTAAAGACTTTAATGCACTTTCAAGATATTATTAATTTTTTATGGAATTTTAAAGGCTTTGAATGACTTTAAGAGGAATGAACAAATTTTTCTGAGAGTTTAAAGAATTTGTTTACAACTTTGGAATATATGAAACTATTTCATAGGACTTGCGAGGTTTCAATATATTTTAGAATATTTAAATGAATTTTATGCGATTTCCGAAGATTTCAATGATTTTAATGGATTTTAAAAGCTCCCAAGGTATTTTCAAAAATTTTCCAGGATTCAAGAAAATACTTTAAAATTTCATATAATTTCACGGGATTTTATAATATTTCACTGTACTTTAAGCAATTCATTAACAAGAAGTGAGGGGTTTTTTAGGTTTTCACAGATTTGTAGAGATTTTCAAATATGTTTTGCAATTAATTTGAATTCACCCTGAATTGTTACTCATTCATTCAGAATTATTTTATTATGTCTTTCGAATGTTGTCGATTCACCTGAATTCTTTTGAATTAAATCAATAATTCTATTCTGTTCAATGGAGATTTTTTTCAGTTTGTGTTTAATTCGTCTTGAAGTGTTTTAACCTCATTTTGAATTCTTCAACATTCAATAAAATTCTTTTAAATTCCCTTGTATTTTTCCAAAATCATTTTAAAATTACTAAAATCAATTACATTTTTTGGAGTTTTAAATTTTTTCTAATTTATTTCCATGTTTTAAATTTTAACTTTAAT
This sequence comes from Andricus curvator, assembly GCA_932195095.1. Lineage (NCBI taxonomy): Eukaryota > Metazoa > Arthropoda > Insecta > Hymenoptera > Cynipidae > Andricus > Andricus curvator. The sequence continues at coordinate 21,597 of CAKNYM010045749.1, read as the reverse complement.
TCTTTGAAGTTTTATGAATTGAATTTTTCGAAATGCTTTCAAATCCAAAAGAACATCAGTCACACTTTAGAAATTAGTCTTGCTGCAAAAAACGTCGAATTAAAAATTATTGCTGCGCACTCCCGAGATATTCTCTGGACATCTGCTTTTAGACAACTTCGCATTCAAAATACAATACTTTCGAATAATTTTCAATCCGACGTTTTTTGTAGGGCAATTTCTCTGCTTTTTTCGGTTTGAATAGGTCACTATTCTTAAATAAATTAGGCTGTAGTCGCCCTTAGAATAATAAACTGCAAATTCAGGCCACGGGCTCAAAACACACTATTGACACTATTTGACACTTTTTTCAAGCGATGACGCTGTTTTGCTACTATTTTGAAAAAAAAGACACTAAAGACACTATTTTCCAATTAAAAACACGAATTTATCAACCACTATAGATTTTTTGAAGAATAAAAAATTGACAGATTTTCGCAGAAGGAAAAAAAAATATATTGTTTTAAAAGTTTTTGTTTAATTTAGTTTTTAATAAGAAAGATACTGTAACGTTTATAAAGGCCTGGAAAGTTCTATCGACAGGATAATTTTCTTCTTATAATAAAAGAATTTAATCATTTTGACGTAAACAACAGATACGATAAAAATGTTCATACAAAAATGTTCATGTATGAAAAAGTTATACTAAAATACATTTTACTTTTTCGTAATAACGTGCATCATTTATGATAAAAATTAAAAAATTAATTTTTCATGAAAAAAATTCACCACATCTCTCAATGCATAATAAAATATTAGTGGCGAATGGATTACTATAGAGTATAAACAGCAATAATTGCGGAGCAAATAGACAATTTAAAAATTTGTTATCATATTTCTTGAAAACTGAGAGATTGGTAATTACTGCCACTATTCTATGTATCATTCATTTTTTTTAAACTTTGTAAAGCTTATATAATAATGAAAATTAATATTATTCGCAGTATTTATCATTTTGAAATTTATATGCTCACATACATGTTAAAACGAATAATTCACAATTTATTTTATAAATAACATTTCTTTTAATTTATAAAATAAAAAATGTATTACGCCAATATAATTTATAAATAAGTTAAGTGTTAAACAAATTTAAGAGCCGATTATAATAAATTGAATTATAATTATATTCACAATTTTTTCAAGATGATAACGGTGACAGAATTTACCTACAAATAAATTATGAGAAATCCATTACTCCTTTAGCTTCAACATCATCCTGTAGTGCCTTCTAATTATTTTTTACGAATATTTTGTAACATTAATTAAATATAAATAACATAGAAAAAATAAGTATTTGGTTTATTCTTTTTCATAACAAAAATTAGTAGGCGCGCGCCTTGGTGCGCGCACGACTACTAGTATCTACTAAAGGAATTGGTAATGCTACTACTGAATGAATTGGTAAATGTATTGCTGGTTACTATTTCAAAGGGTAGTTTCAAGTAAATTTGAAAGCTGTTTTTTCAACGAAGAGAATTTTATTGAAATATATTAATAAATTATTAAAGTCGGATTAGGTCCGATTAAAAAACAAGTTAGTTCAATCCGAATTGAAAACATGTCATAGTCATAATTAACACTAGAATATTAATAATCTTAAAAGGTTTTACGAGACAACAACAACTGCGAAGTCGTAACTGTTTTTCTTTTAGCTAGATAAAACTATTAAAATATAGTGCGATGAACGAAAGTTACGCATATAAATATTAAACTTTAAAAATTATCAAAAAGACAAACTTTCAACTAAATAGTTGAATTTTCAGTTTAAAAAATTAATTTTCCAGAAAAAAAAACAAAAAAATTTTCAGCCAAACTGATGAATTTTCAACTGAACTGATGAACCATTGACTGGAATAGTTGAATTTTCAACTAAAAATAATAATTTTTCAACCTAAAATAAAATAAATAAATTTGAAATTATGTATTATGTTGAACTAAAGAGATGAATTTTCAACTAAACTAGAGCCTTATACGCGCGCTCCGCGCGCGACCAATTTATTTACATGTATTTATTTTATTTGGAAATGAATTTCAATAAAATACCGTGAAATTAATTTTTACTTCAATAATTTTGATTTTTACACGGCTTCGCATGGATACCATCTCACGATGCAGAATAAATAATTCTGTAAAAAATTGAGCCTATTCGTTGAAAAATAGCCAGACTCTAAATTTTGTAATCGAA
>CAKNYM010045749.1:6533-19360 GCA_932195095.1 Andricus curvator | reverse complement strand
TAAATAATTAATAATTCTTGTAAATTTACAAAACATAGTAAGGAGTCGCCGGAAAGATAATCTTAGTTGACTCCGCAAACAAATTGGTCTGAATGTGTTCATGAAAATTGTTTAAATAATTAATAATTATTGTAAGTTTTCAAAGTATCATAGGAAAGAGGTATTTGAAAAACATTCTTTATTGAGTCCGTAAACAAATTGAGCCTATTTTTTAAAAAAATAGCCATACTCTTGATTTGCTTATCAAAATTGTTTAAATAATTATTCATTCTTTGAAATTTGCAGAGCATTATATCAAAAAATCACTGCAAAGATATTCTTACTTAATTCTATAACAAATAGAGCCTATTCGTTAAAAAATAACCAAACTCTCAGTTTTTAAATTAAAATTGTTTAAATAATTGAAAATTATTGTAAGTTTAGAAAGCAACATAGATAACAGTCACCGAAAAGATATTCTTAGTTCAATTCGTAAACAAAGTCAGCCTATTTGTTGAAAAACAGCCAAACTCTGAATATGTGTATGAAAATTGTTAAAGTTATCAACAATTATTGTAAATTTGCAAAGTAACATAGGAAAGACTTATTTTTAATACATTCTTTTTGGGTCTGTAAACCAATTGAGCCAATTCGTTAAAAATAATGATATTAAAAATAATAATTCTTGTAAATTTACAAAGAAGCATATAAAATAGTCATCGAAAAGACATTCCTAGTTGACTCCGTAAACAAATTCTGCCTATTCCTTGAAAAATAGACAAACTCTGAATATTTTTAGAAAAATTGTGAAAATAATTAATAATTATTTTATACTTGGAAAGTATCGTAGAAAATATTTATTGGGAATACATTCTTTTTTGATTCCCTAAACTAATTGTTCCTATTCGTTGAAAAATGACCGGGCGCTTAATTTGTTTATGAAAATTCTTTAAATAATTAATTATTCTTGAAAATTTGCAAATCATTATAGAAAAAAGTAATCTGAAAGATATTCTTACTTAATTCTGTAAAAAATTGAGCCTAATCGTTGAGAAATAGCCAAACTCTTAATTTTTTGATCAAAATTGTTTAAAAAATTAATAATTCTTGTAAATTTATAAAGCAACATAGAAAAGAGTTATCGGAAAGATATTCTTAGTTGACTCCGTAAACAAATTGTGCCTATTCCTTGAAAAATACCCAAACTCTGAATATGTTTATGAAGACTGTTTAAATAATTAATAATTATTGTAACTGTGCAAAGTATCGTAGAAAAGAGTTATTGGCAATACATTATCGGTGATTCCGTAAACAAATTGGGATTATTCGATGGATTTGCAAAGCTGCATGGAAAAGAGTAATCGGAAGGATATTCTTAGTGAATTCTGTAAAAGAAATTTAGCCTATTCGTTGAAAAATAGCCAAACTCTTTGTTTATGCAAATTTTTTCAATTACTAATAATTATTGTAAATTTACGAAGCAACATAGAAAAGTTTCATCAGAAAGACATTCGTAGTTGACTTTGTAAACAAACTGTACCTATTCCTTGAAAAATAGCCAAACTCTAAATATGTTTATGAAAATTGTTAAAATAATTAATAATTATTATATATTTGCAAGCTATCGTAGAAACGAATTATTGGAAATACATTCTTTCTTGATACCCTAAACTAATTTATCCTATTCATTGAAAAAAGGCCAAGGTCCTTCTGAAAAGTTAAACAAAAATGTCAAGTTGGTTTTTAAATAAAAAAATTAACAAAATTTATTATAAAAAATCAAAAACACAATTAAAAATTAAATGTTACTCAAAATTTCGAAAGTTTCAAACATTTTGAAATATAAATGAACTATGACTAAAACGTTAAATCGAAAATGAATCTTTCAAAATACGAATAAAATATTTAAAATGTTAATTAAAAGCCTTATTTTTTAAAAATGCGTGAAAGGAATCGTATATACACCGAAGTATAAATGCATATACTTCCACTAAGCTTCTTATGAAAACAAACATCTCGAGTTCAAATAAACACAGATCGCCCATCGTCGATGAGATCGCCTTATGGTTAACTAAGTAACGGTAACGGTAACTAAACGACGAATTAGGTATTTTCACTTCAACCATCAGCTAACTTCACTTCGTTGAGTGCTGAGGGGAAAACAATGGACCAAATGCATGGGACAAAACTTTATTTTTGTAATATCTTCATAATGAATAATAATTATTAACATTTTATTATTTCATTAAATAGTTCTTAAAAAATAAAAACTATTTTTCAAATACACTTACATAGAAAAAATTAGTTTTTACGAAGATATTAACAAAATAGGGAAAAAATGGAGCGAATTCCATGCATTTCATCCATTGTTTTCCCCTCAGCAGTTAACAATGTGAAGTTAGCTGACTATGAAGTGAAAATGCCTAATACCAACTTTCAAAGATAGGAATGTTGGAATATTCGAATGGCATAATTACATTTTCAGTTTGAAAAAAAATCAATTTTCTGTTAAAGTAAAAACGAATTTTCAACCAAATAGCTCACTTTTCAACCAAAGAGATAAATTTGTAATCAAAATGATGAATCTTGAACAAAAAATAATAATTTTCAACAAGAGAGTTCAGCTTTTAACTTAGTTATTGAATTTGTATTCCAAAAAAGATGAATTCTGAACGAAAAATGAAGTAGTTGATATTAAAAAAAAGAATTAATTTTCAATCACTTTTCAACTTAAAAAGATTTTTCAGTCAAGGAAAAGAAACAATTTCAACCAAGCTGTTGAATTTTCTGTTGGTACGAATAATAAAATTGTTTTAAATAAGACTATTATTCAACTTTAACCCTGTTGGAAGCAACATTTTTAAGGCAGCCCTTATAAAGTTAGAATTTCCCGACCGAGTTCTCCGAGGCTAGAGGCATACTTTATTAATTTGCATTTTATTATGGAAAATTCAAAAACCGTTTTGACTTAGAAAAAACTTATTGTACAATGATAACAATCAGTCATATCATTCATATAAATTGAATATGTAATAACAATTTACATTCGGACATTTGGACAACTCCAGTGTACTTTTGAAGGTTAACTTTTTGACTCACTTGCAAATTTTAGAAAAAAATATATGAATAAGTGAATATTTGCTCTTCATAACTTCCAGTTTGGCAACAGTGTCTGAAGTAATTTTCAAGTATTGTAGCCAATTGCTGCACACTGTATTCCTCGAAGGTCTTGAATTTTTCTGAAAATAAATTTTGGTTAACCTAACTTTTTTGAACGACACTTTCCCAGTTCCCTTCAAACTATTCACCTAAATACTAATATGAAACAAAAACTTACCCATTTTAAAGAAGCTAAGATGAACGCTTCATCCTGCACCTCGGAACATTTTGGGAACGATTTTGGAACAAATATTTTAATTTCTGAGAACGCTCTTATTCCATCTAATTTCACGAGATCACATTTTGGCCGCATTGAAAAAATAGATGGTGTATTGAGAAAACATTAACCTTTCTTAAATAAAACATAAAAACCAGCAAAATGTATTTAAAAAATTATTAAATTATGTTTCCTTAGCAATTCATTGCTACTCATTGAATTAGTAAGTAGGTACTACTAAGCACATTAGTAGAAAGTGATAAAATTACTAATTTAACAGTCAGATACAATGCTACTAATTGAATTAGTAAAATTTCTACTGATTCGGATTTAGAGAGTATATATTTGTTTCATTCAAAAAAACATTTTTTGGTAAATTTAAGTGTTTTTGGCGCTAATAATGATGCTGCTTTTTACGTTTTAAAGTTCTGGCCTATTTTGAATGCATCACAGGTACGTATCATTCGATTATATTTCTTGCATAATTTATAGTTTATATTTATTTTACATATTTATATAAATACAAATAATATAATAATCTGAATAATATACATATATATTATATATATATTAATTACATTTAATATAATTTGAAATATTTGTAATGTTTTCCATTTTTTAGATACACGTCTCCTTTCGCTTCTTTGATTCCAGAGTATCACTCTAAAAAAAACTACACATTTGCTCAAGTTAAAAAACGAGCATTGTTAAAAATGATTAATGATATCGGAGAAAATATTTCCATTATTAATGGTATATAATTTTGGAAGAGAACTGAAGGCGAACTTTTGAAAAAAATCAGGGTAAAATTGTTTATTCAACTATAGTTATTTATACTTTTATGTTTTTGCTTTCTCTTCAAGTAAAAGCTGCAGTTCTGATTTAATTCTAATATTGTAGGACTTATTTTATTCCATGAAAGATTCTCTAAAGGTCTCTTTGGTATGTTTTTATTAAAAACAAATTGTATTTAAGTAAAATATTGTTTATGGAAATAACAATGGTACGATTCCTAAATAATTTTTTAAAAAACTTTGCAACTTTTTTACCTAAAGAGAAAGCAAAAACATGCAACTTCAAATAACTATTGCTAAGGAAACAATTTTTACTTGAAATATTTTTTCTGAAGATAGACTTCAGTTCTCTTTCAAAATAAGATACGATTACTCATGAGAATATTTTCCTAAATTTCATAAATCATTTTTAACAATGTTCATTTTTTAACTTGAGATAACTAAAACTATGGGGAAATTTTTTTTTAATCAAGAAAAATATCTTTTAAGGTTTGAAAATGCAAAAAATATATTTATTTTCATTGCTGGAAATTATATTTTAACCCATTTTGAAAATTTCCTGGGTAATAAAATCAGGAGGATAAAAAATTAAATGTTTTTTTCAGTGCAATGTTAGCCAATTTAAAAGTGTTCTAGGATTTTGTACATATGCAGGCTCTTGGAAAGCTCAATGCCTTCAATGCTTGTGTATCTTAAAGATTTTTAAAATGATTGATAGAATTGAGGAAAATATCCACATGGTTAAATATAAGAAAATTTTAAAGAGTCTAATTTTTTTAAGTAGTTCAATTTATAATTGTGTATTTAAAATTAAGTATTTGGAGTTTTGTGTTTTTTCGTTCGCTTCAGATAGCAATTATAATTTTGATTCAATCTGTAACATTCACGGCTTATTTTGTCCTTTAAAAGATTTTCCACAATTCTATTTGTGGGAGTTTTATTAAAAATATGCTAGAAAATTATTATACGAAAAGTTGATTAATAATTTGTTTTGAAAAATTGTAACTTGTGTAAAACTCATTTATTTTTATAAAACTCCCAGTAATAGAATATTGTAGAGAATATTTTTAGGAATGAAACTTATAGAAGTTGAATCTAAATTACAATTGTTATTTAAAGCAAAAGAAAAAATACAAAAAATGCTAAATAACTCATTTCAAATAAATTGGTTTGCAATGCCTAATCTTAAAATCTTTGAATTTCAAAGGTTTCCAATTTTTAATTGTATAGTATTAGATTGTTCAGAAGGCTTTATGTAATTAAAAAGTTAAATAAATTAACAATAATTGACAGAAATGGACTTGGAGATTTAACTATTTAAAAACTGTTACAGATTAAACTATTTTTAAATTGAAATTGTTCATTCTGAACATTCTTTAACACAACAAACAGAACATTGCCAAATAAAAGAATTTTCAAAAAATACTTAACTTTTCCACTAAAAATATCAATTTTTTACAAAAAAAAAGAAATAGGTAATCTTTTAGTTGAAAAAATTTATTTTCAACAAAAAAAAAACGGATTTTCAACAAAAAAGTTGAATTTTCAACCAAAGTGATGAATTTTAAAATGAAATTATGAATCTTCAACTGAATAGTTAAATAGAAAAAAAAATTTCAACCAAAATTATGAATATTTAACTGTAACACTTGAATTTTCAACCAAAAAGATGAATTTTTAAACCAGAAGATTAATTTTCAAACAAAAAAGAATTATTTTGTACCAAAAATACAATTTTTCAACAAAATACATGAATTTGTAACAAAAGAGTTGAATTGTTGATTAAAGAAGACAAATTTTCAACCAAATAGTTGAATTTTGAACTAAAAAAATAATAATTTTCAACCGAAAATGGAATAGTAACATTTTAAGTAAAAAAAAAAATTAATTTTAAACATAACAGTTTTCAACTAAAACAATGAATATTCAACTGAAATAGTTGAATTTTCAAGCAAAAAAAAATTAATTTTTACTAAAAAATATAAATTGTCAACCAAAACTTAAATAATTAAATTTCAAGTTAAAAAAATGAATGTTCAACCAAACAAACGACGTGATGAATTTTCAAATAAAATTGTAAAAATTAATTGAAATAGTCGAAATTTTAAACCAGACAGATGAATTTTTTACTGAAATGATGAATCTTTAACTAGAATAATTGAATTTTGAACCAAGAAGATGAATTTCTACCAAAAGACGAATTCCCAACTAAAAAAGATAATTTTTCTACCAAAAATTGAATAAATACATTTTTAGGCAAAAAAAGAACGTTAAAAAAAAGAGAAGAATTTTTAACTAAAATTATGGAATATTCAACTGGATTAATAGTTACATTTTCATTTAAAAAAAAAAATTTTCCAACCAAAAAACATTGAAAGAAAAATAATAGTTGAATTTTATGCCAAAAAGATGGATTTTCAAAAAAAAATTCACTCACCATTGTGAGTGAAAAACGAAATTAGCCAATAAGAATTTTTAAAAAGTCTGGGAACTTCATCAAAAGATTTCTTAGTCTAGAATATCAAGAAATTTTACGCAAATTATAATTTGAAGAAAAAAATATTTTTAATACAAAATTGAAATTTGGAACAACGATTTATATTTTTATTCATTTTTTGTTAATTTGCTTTAAGGTTATATAAATATAATTTTCCTATGATTTTTGACAAAATTCAAAAAGATTTTTGAAAATTTCAGTTATATGAAATCGAAATTTCAACAAAAAAAGGTAATCTTCGAACCAATAGTTAAATATTCAAACAAAAATGTAAATTTTCATCGAAAAATTTAATAGTTGATATTTCAATCCAAAAAGATTTTTATCTTCAATCAAAAACAGTTAAAATCATCCAAAAAAGATTTTCAACAAAAGAGTTGATTCCTCAAACAAAAAAGGTTTTTTTTCAATCAGTTGTATTTTTAACAAAAAAAAAGATCAATTATTTTCTAAAAAAAGATAGATTTTCTACAAAACAGTTCAATTTTCAACCCGGAAATATGAATTTTTAACAAAAAAGTTCATTTTCAACCAAAAAAATTAATTTTCTACCCAGAAAATTAATTCTCTGCTAAAAAAAACGAGTACAAATTTTAACCAAGTAGTTCAATTCGACCAAAAATGATGAATTCTCAACGAAAAATTTAGTAGTTGATAATTAAACTGAAAAATATTTCGAATTTTACATAACAAATTTGCATTTTTTATTGGAAAAAAATGATTCAACAAAATTGTTGAATTTGCAACCAAAAAAGATTTTCCAATCTAGAATATAAAGAAATTTCACGCAAATTATAATTTAAAGAAAAAAAAATATTTTTAATATAAAATTAAAATTTGGAACTATTTATATTGAATCCGCAAAAAAAAATAATAATTTTGAACCAGTTGTATTTTTAACCAAAAAAGAATAAATATTTTTAAAAGAGATGGATTTTCTACAAAACAGTTTAATTTTCTAACCCAAAAATATGAATTTTCAAGAAAAAAGTTATTTTTAAACCTAATGCATAGATTTGTAATAGTTGATATTTTAATTTGAAAAGATTTTAATTTTGAATAAGTAATATTTGAGTTCATGAAAAAACAAAATTTCAACAAAATAGTCACATTTGTTAACCAAAGAGATAAGTTTTAAACCAAAATGATAAATTTCCAACCAAATAAGTGAATTTTCAACAAAATTTTTTAACAAACTATTTAAATTTTTAATCAAAAAGGATGAAATCTCAATGAAATATAAAATAGTTGAATTGAATCTAAAAAATATTTTAGTTGTCAATAAAAAAGATTTGAATTCATCCTAGAAGACAAAGTTTTAACAAAATAGTTGAATTTTCAACCAAATAACTTTCTTATTTTAAACCAAACAGTTGAAATTTTGACAAAAAAAAGATATTTCTACAAAAACAGATGAATTTTCAAATCAAATAGACGAAATTTCAGCCAACAAAAATTTCTCATTGAAAAAAAAAAGAAATTTTAGGCAAATTATAATTTCAAGAGAAAAATAATTTCTAAAGCAAAAAAAAATTTTGAATATCTATTTTTTGTTGGTCATTTGTTTTTACAGTTATATAAACATAATTTTCCTAGAATTCTTGAGAAAATTCAAAAAATTTTGAAAATTTCAGATATATAAAATCGAAATTTGAACAAAAAAGGTAATCTTGAAATCAATATTTAAATTTTTATACAAAAAAGATAAATTCTCATCGAAAAATGTAATAGTTGAAATTTCAATTCAAAAAGTTTTTTATTTTTAATCCAAACCAGTTGTAATGACACAAAAAAGACAAATTTTCAACAAAATAGTTGAATCCTCAAACAAAAAAGATTAATTTTCAACCGGTTGTATTTTTAACAAATGAAAGATAAATTATTTTTGAAAAAAGAGAGATTTTCTAGAAAAATTTTTTAATTTATTTATAATTATTTTATAATTTATTTTAATTTATAATTTATTTAAGTTATTGTTCAACCAAAAACATCAAATTTCTACCAGGAAAATTAATTCTAAAATATAATAGTTGATAATTAAACTAAAAAATATTTTTAATTTTGAATGAAAAATTTGCAATTTTAATGAAAAAAGATGAAATTTCTACCAATCAATCTTGAACTAGAATAGTTTAATTTTTAGGTAAAAATATTAATTTTGAACGAAATAGTGAAATTTTCAACCAGAGATATAACCCTACAACTAAAAAAAATTAATTTATAATAGAGTAGTTCAACTTTTATCCAAGTAGTTTAATTTTCAATTAAGAAAGATCAATTTAACAAAAAATAGTCAAACTTTTAACTAAAGAGATGTATTTTTAACTGAGATGATGAATCTTTAATTGGAATAGCTCAATTTTTAGTTGAAAAAATTAATTTTCCACAAAAAAAAAAATTTGAACCAGAGATTAATTTTGAACGAGAGATTTTTTTACGGATTGTTGAAGGTTGAACCACTTTGTTAAAAATTTATTTTTGTTGTTCCTAAAGGTTCATCATTTTAGTTGAAAATTAATCTCTGGTTCAAAATTTTTGTTTGTGGAAAATTAATTTTTTTAACTAAAAATTCAGCTATTCCAGTTAAAGATTCATCATCTCAGTTGGAAATTCATCCCTTTAGTGAAAAGTTTAACTATTTTTTGTTAAATTGATCTTTCTTAATTGAAAATTAAACTACTTGGATAAAATTTGGACTACTTTATTGCAAAATAATTTTTTCAATTTTAGGGTCATATCTCTGGTTGAAAATTTCACTATTTTGTTGAAATTTAATATTTTTACCTAAAAATTAAACTATTATAGTTAAAGATTGATTATTTTAGTTGAATATACATCTCTTTGTTTAAAAATCCAACTACTTTGTCAAAAATTTATTTTCTTGGTGAAGAATTTATATATATTTTTTTAATTTTTAATTTTTTTTTTAATTAAACTTTTTTGGAATACAAATAAAAATATTTAAAAGATTAATTGTTAACTAAAAAAGAAGATTTTTTAATAAGATTGTTAATCAATGAAATTGTTTTGAATCAAGAGGATTGATGTTCTACAAAAAAAAAAGAATTTTCAACAGAATACTTAAATTTTTGACCAAAGAAATGAATTTTTTACTAAAATGAGGAATCTTTTTTTAATGATTCACAGACGTGAAAATATCTTACGTAAGAAATTATTTTCACCCCGTGGGCCCCCCCCCCCCTCGGGATATTCCATCACTTCGCCTGCTTCTCCTCACTCTCCTCCCCTCATTTACCACACTTCCCCTACTTCCTCTAACCTCCCGTGCTTCCCCTCCCCACACTTTAACCTTCGCTTCCCCTCACTTCCTCAACTTCTTCCTGAGCTACATTCCTCGCTCATCATTTCCTCATCCAACACTCCTATTTATCTACTTCTCCAACCCACATTTCCCCTCACTTCCCAATCCCTCATTGCCCCTAACTTTCCAACCCCTAATTTCTCCTCACATTTTCTACCCTCCCATTCCCCCTCCTATTAATCCTTCTGCTTCCCCAGCCCTCATTTCCCCCACGTTTCCTACTATCGCTACTCTTACTTCCCCTACTCTCCCACCCCTTATTTCTTGGATTTTCCCTCTTCTCACTTCCTCTACCCGCCATTTCCCCTCACTTTCTCTCACTACCCCTACTTCTTCACTCCTAATTTCCCTCCTATCGTTTCCCCTCACTTTCCCTCACTACTCCTCCTTGGAAAAAAGTACGACGGACGGATGGACACCCGACCGAAACTATGAGGATTTCCGCCTGGGGCTAACAAACACTGAAAAGAATAATTTTTAACTAATAAATTAATTTTCAACTAAAAAAGGCGAATTTCCAATAAAATTGTTAATGAATGGAATTGTTTTGAACCAACCGGATTAACGTTCTACAAAAAAAAATGCAAAAAAATACCTAAATTTTCGACCAAAGAAAAGAATTTTTAACCAAAATGATGAATATTCAACTAAAGGAATGAATTTTTAACAAAGTAATTCATCTTTTGATTAAATATTTGAATTTTCTACCAAACTGTTAAATTTTTGTTTCCTAATGATTTACCGATGTTAAAATATCTTACGTAAGAATTGATTTTTACCACGTACCCCCTCATGATTTTCAAACACTTCCCCTACGTTCCCTCACTCTCCTCCCCTGATTTTCCCTCACTTCTTGTACTTCCTCTCACCTCCAGTGCTTTCCCTCCCCAAACTTTAACCATCACTTCCTCTTACTACTTCAACTTCTTCCTTATCTACTTTCCTCTCTTATCATTTCCCCAGCCAACACTTCCATTCCCCTACTTCTCCAACCCACATTTCTCATCACTTCCCAATTCCTCATTGCCCCTAACTTTCCAACCTCTCATTTCTCCTCACTTACCTTACCTTCCCACTACTTTCCCTACTTCCCCAGCCATCATTTCCCCCACATTCCCTACTCCCGCCCCCCATACTTCCTCTACTCCCCCTCTCCTGATTTCTCGGATTATGCCTCTTCTCACTTCCTCTATTCACCATTTCCCATCACTTCCCCTTACTACCTTTACTTCCCCACTCTTTATTTCCCTTTCTCTCCCATCGTTTCCCCTCGCTTCCCCTTACTAATCTTTCTTGAAAAAAATTACGATGGACGGACGGACAGCCGACCGAAACTATGAGGAATTCTGCCTGGGGCTAACAAACACTGAAAAGAGTAATTTTTAACTAAAAAATTAATTTTCAACTAAAAAAGGCGAATTTCCAATAAAATTTTTAATGAACGAAATTGTTTTGAACCAACAGGATTAACGTTCTACAAAAAAAAAAAACTTCAACAAAATATTTAAATTTTTGTTTTTTAATGATTTTCTGACGCGAAAATATCTTACATAAGAAATTATTTTTACCACGTACCCCTTCATGATTTTCAATCACTTCCCCTACTTTTCCTCACTCTCCTCCCCTCATTTTCCCTCACTTCCCATACTTCCTCTCATCTCCAGGCCTTCTCCTCCCCACACTTTAACCATCGCTTCCTCTTACTACTTCAACTTCTTCCTTATCTACTTTCCTCTCTCATAATTTCCCCAGCAAACACTTCCATTCCCCTACTTCTTCGACTCACATTCCCCATCACTTCCCAATTCCTCATTGGCCCTAACTTTTCAACCTCTCATTTTCTCCTTACTTACCCCACATTCCCATTACTTTCCCTACTTTCCCAGTCATACTTTCCCCCACTTTCCGTACTTCCGCTACCCTTACTTCCCCTACTCCCCCTCCCCTCATTTCTCGGATTTTCCCTCTTCTCACTTCCTCTACCCACCATTTCCCATCATTTCCCCAGCCAACACTTCCATTCTCCTATTTCTCCAACCCACATTCCCCACCACTTCCCAATTCCTCATTGCTCCTAACTTTCCAACCTCTCATTTTCTCCTTACTGACCCCACCTTCCCATTACTTTCCCTACTTCCCCAGCCATAATTTCCTCCACTTTCCCTACTTCCGCTAATCTTACTTTCCCTACTCCCCCTCCCCTCATTTCTCGGATTTTCCCTCTTCTCACTTCCTCTACCCACCATTTCCCCTCACTTCCCCTCTCTACTCCTGCTTGGAAAGAAGTATGCATTTTTTTTGGACGGACAACCTACCCAAAATGTAAGGGTTTCTGCTCAGGGTTAGGAAACCCTAAAAAAGTGTTTGAAGAAAGAAAGACACTTTGTAAAAAAGTTATATTTTTGTAAAATAGCGTGACTCCGTATTAAACCTAATTTCGTATACACAAAGGATTTCAGCCGGGGTTTAGTTGAATGCGTATGACATCAATTCACGGCTATTACTATCTTCTCCGTCCCTAACGCGTTTCTTCAGTCGCTTCTTGTAGCGAAAATATAATTACACCTCGCTTTCATTTACTATTAAGTATTGTTACCGACAGTGCCGTATTTAGAACAGACGCCAAAAAACTAGTGATGAAAATTGGAAAAGGGCGGAAAATTTTTAGGGGTCGCTTAAATTTGTTTAATTATTGTGGAAGCTATGCTAAATTAAACTGTTTTTGATTCAAAAGCAGAATATTTTTCGTTGAAATAACAACTTTTACATTTTTAATTAATTTTTTCTGAAAAAAGATCTCCTTTCGCTCCGCTGGGAATCGAACCACAGAACTTCCGATTGCCGGTCGGGTGCTTTCCC